>JAJPUD010007770.1:0-46836 GCA_023553655.1 Myrmecobius fasciatus | reverse complement strand
AAAAACAAAATTGGTGAATTGGAAAAAGACAACAATTCACTGAAAAATAAAACTGGCAAAATGGAAAAAGAATGCATTGAATCAAGAAACTCAATTGGCCAGCTACAAAAGGAGCTAAAAAAGATAACTGAAGGAAATAATACTTTAAAAATTAAAATTAAACAAATAGAAGTAAATGACTCAATAAGACTTCAAGAATCAGTTAAACAAAAACAAAAAAATGAAAAAATAGAAGAAAATATGAAATATCTCCTAGGAAAAACAACTGACTTGGAAAACAGATCCAGGAGAGACAATTTAAGGATTATCGGACTCCCTGAAAGCCACGATGAAAAAAAGAACCTGGATGCTATCTTCCAGGAAATCATGAAAGAGAATTGCCCTGATGTTTTAGAATCAGAAGGCAAAATTGGCATTGAAAGAATTCACCGATCACCTCCAGAAAGAGACCCCAAAATTAAAACCCCAAAGAATATCGTGGCCAAATTTCAGGACTATCGCACCAAGGAAAAGATATTGCAAGCAGCTAGAAAGAAACAGTTCAAATACCGAGGAACTGTCATT
This sequence comes from Myrmecobius fasciatus, assembly GCA_023553655.1. Classification (NCBI taxonomy): domain Eukaryota; kingdom Metazoa; phylum Chordata; class Mammalia; order Dasyuromorphia; family Myrmecobiidae; genus Myrmecobius; species Myrmecobius fasciatus. The sequence continues at coordinate 46,272 of JAJPUD010007770.1, read as the reverse complement.
AGAATTACACAGGATCTGTCAGCTTCCACATTGAAGGATCGAAGGGCCTGGAACCAGATATTCCGAAAGGCAAAAGAACTTGGATTACAGCCAAGAATAAGTTATCCAGCTAGAATGAGCATCATCTTCCAGGGAAGAAGATGGTCATTCAATAATACAGGAGAATTTCACCTATTTCTAATGAAAAGACCTGATCTGAACAAAAAATTTGACCTCCAAGTAGAGAACTCAAGAGAAGCATAAAAAGTAAAAAGGAAGACTCTTGAGAACTATATTTCTACTATAGGTATCCTTTAAAGAATGGCAGTATAATTTGATTTTTCTTTGATAATAATGGAAAAGAAATTAGAGGTGGAAGGGATACCATACTGAAAAAGAAAAAGGGGGGAGGGGGGAAAGGAGGCAAAATAAAGTAAAAATAAAGGAGGTAAAATAAGGCAAAATCTCATAAAGAGACATAGAAGATCTAATATAATTGAGGGAAAGAAGGGAGGGCGATGAGTATTGTGTAAACCTTACTCTCATTAGATTGGACTCTAAGAGAGTATATCAGACACATTTGGCTTCAAAGAAAGGCCTGACCCTCCTTGTGGGAAGGTAGGAGGGAGGGGAGAAAAGGAAAGGGATAAACTAATAGAAGGATTAGGGGAAAGGTATAAAGGGGAGGGAGGGACTCTAAAGGGAGGAGGATTATTGGTGGGAGGTGGTCATCAAGAGCAAAGTACTGGGGAGGGGGGAAGGGAGAGAGGGGAAAGGGAAGAGAAAATCATAACTCTGGGTAAATAAGATGGCAGGGAATACAGATATAGTTATTTTAACTGTGAATGTGAATGGGATGAACTCTCCAATAAAACAGAAGCGGGTAGCAGACTGGATTAAAAGCCAGAATCCTACAATATGTTGTTTACAAGAAACACATCTAAAACATAGAGATACAGACAGAGTGAAGGTAAAGGGCTGGAGCAGAATCTTCTATGCTTCAGGTGAACAAAGAAAGGCAGGGGTAGCAATCCTTATCTCAGATCAAGTAAAAACAAAAATAGATCTAATTAAAAGAGATAAGGAAGGAAACTACATTTTACTAAAGGGTTCCATAGACAATAAAGCAGTATCAATACTTAACATATATGCACCAAGTGGTATAGCATCCAAATTCCTAGAGGAGAAGTTAAGAGAGATGCAAGGAGAAATAGACAGTAATACTATACTAGTGGGAGATCTCAATCTTGCTCTCTCAGAATTAGATAAATCAAATTCCAAAATAATAAGAAAGAAGTTAGGGAGGTTAACAAAAGGCTAGAAAAGTTAGGTATGATAGATCTCTGGAGGAAATTGAATGGTGATAGAAGGGAGTATACTTTTTTCTCAGGGGTTCATGGAACTTATACAAAAATTGATCATGTGTTAGGGCATAAAAACCTCAAAATCAATTGCAGAAAAGCAGAAATAGTAAATGCATCCTTCTCAGATCATGATGCAATAAAACTCACATGTAATATAAGGCCAGGAGAAAATAGACCACAAGTTATTTGGAAATTAAATAATCTAATCCTGAAGAACGAATGGGTGAAAGAGCAAATTATACACACAATCGAAAATTTCATCCAGGAGAATGACAACAATGAGACAACATACCAAAATTTGTGGGACACAGCTAAAGCAGTTATAAGGGGTAATTTTATATCTCTAGATGCTTACTTGCGTAAAACAGAGAAAGAGAAGAGTAATGAACTGGGCTTACAATTAAAAAAGCTAGAAAAAGACCAAATCAAAAACCCTCAATTAAATACCAAATTGGAAATTCTGAAAATTAAAGGGGATATCAATAAAATTGAAAATAAGAAAACTATTGAATTAATAAATAAAAGTAAGAGTTGGTTTTATGAAAAAACCAACAAAATAGATAAGCCTTTAGTTAATTTGATTAGAAAAAGGAAAGAGGAAAATCAAATTATTAGTCTCAAAAATGATAAGGGAGAACTTTCCTCCAATGAAGAGGAAATTAGAGTAATAATTAGGAGTTTCTTTGCCCAACTTTATGCCAATAAATTTGATAATGTAAATGAAATGGAGGAATATCTACAAAAATATAGATTGCCCAGATTAACAGAAGAGGAAATAAATTATTTAAATAGCCCTATTTCGGAAAAAGAAATAGAGCAAACTATTATTCAACTCCCTAAGAAAAAATCTCCAGGGCCAGATGGATTTACATGTGAATTTTACCAAACATTCAAAGAACAATTAATCCCAATACTATATAAACTATTTGAAAAAATTGGGAAAGAGGGTATACTACCAAATTCCTTCTATGACACAGATATGGTGCTGATAGCTAAACCAGGTAGGGAGAAAACTGAGAAAGAAAACTATAGACCCATTTCCCTAATGAATATTGATGCAAAAATTTTAAATAAGATTTTAGCAACAAGATTACAGAAAGTCATCCCCAGGATAATACATCATGACCAAGTAGGATTTATACCAGGAATGCAGGGCTGGTTCAATATTAGGAAAACAATTAGCATAATCAATTATATCAATAACCAAATTAATAAAAACCATATGATTATCTCCATAGATGCAGAAAAAGCCTTTGATAAAATCCAACACCCATTCCTATTAAAAACACTGGAGAGTATAGGAATAAATGGGCTTTTCCTTAAAATGATTAGTAGTATCTACTTAAAACCTTCAGCAAGTATCATATGTAATGGAGTCAAACTAGAACCATTCCCAATAAGATCAGGAGTGAAACAAGGCTGCCCACTGTCACCATTATTATTTAATATTGTCTTAGAAATGTTAGCTTTGGCAGTAAGAGAAGAAAAAGAGATTAAAGGAATTAGAGTAGGTAATGAGGAAACCAAATTATAACTCTTTGCAGAAGACATGATGATATACGTAGAGAACCCTAAAGACTCAACTAAAAAACTACTAGAAACAATTCACAACTTTAGCAAAGTTGCAGGATACAAAATAAATCCACATAAATCATCAGCATTTTTATATATTACCAATAAAGTTCAGCAGCAAGAGATACAAAAAGAAATTCCATTCAAAATAACTGTTGATAGTATAAAATATTTGGGAATTTATCTGCCAAGAGATAGTCAGGAACTATATGAACTAAACTACAAAACACTTTCCACACAAATCAAATCAGACCTAGTCAATTGGAAAAACTTAAAATGCTCATGGGGAGGCCGAGCAAATATAATAAAAATGACAATACTACCCAAACTAATTTACTTATTTAGTGCCATACCAATCAAACTCCCAAGAAATTATCTTACAGATCTAGAAAAAATAGTAGCAAAGTTCATTTGGAAAAACAAAAGGTCAAGAATTTCAAGGGGATTAATGAAAAAAAAGGCTGATGATGGAGGACTTGCTGTACCAGATCTAAAACTATATTATAAAGCAGCGGTCATCAAAACCATATGGTACTGGCTAAGAAATAGAATAGTCAATCAGTGGAATAGGATAGAATCACAAGACAAACTAGGCAATAACTATAGCAATTTGGTTTTTGATAAACCCAAAGACCCCAGCTTTTGGGATAAGTATTCACTATTTGACAAAAACTGCTGGGAAAACTGGAAACTAGTGTGGAAGAAATTAGGGCTTGACCCACATCTAACACCACATACCAAGATAAGATCTAAATGGGTTCATGATCTGGATATAAAGAGTGATACTATAAGTAAATTAGAGGAATGTAATATAGTTTACCTCTCAGACCTTTGGAGATGGAATAAATATATGTCCAAAGAAGAACTGGAACTCTTAATTGAAAACCAGATAGATAACTTTGACTATATCAAGTTAAAAAGTTTTTGTACAAACAAAATCAATGCAGACAAGATTAGGAGGGAAGTAATAAACTGGGAAATCATCTTTACATTCAAGGGTTCTGATAAAGGTCTCATCTCAAAAATATATAGAGAATTGTCTCATATTTATAAAAATTCAAGCCATTCTCCAATCAATAAATGGTCAAAGGATATGAACAGACAATTTTCAGAGGATGAAATTAAAACTATTTATAGTCATATGAAAAGGTGCTCCAAATCACTGTTGATCAGAGAAATGCAAATCAAGACAACCCTGAGGTACCACTTCACACCTGTCAGATTGGCTAAAATGACAGGAAAAGTTAATGATGAATGTTGGAGGGGTTGTGGGAGGGCTGGGACACTGATGCATTTTTGGTGGAGCTGTGAACGGATACAGCCATTCTGGAGAACAATTTGGAGCTATGCTCAAAAAGTTATCAAACTGTGCATACCCTTTGACCCAGCAGCATTTCTATTGGGCTTATATCCCAAAGAAATCATAAAGAAAGGAAAAGGCCCCACATGTGCAAGAATGTTTGTGGCAGCCCTTTTTGTATTGGCTAGAAACTGGAAATTGAATAGATGCCCTTCAATTGGAGAATGGCTGAATAAATTATGGTATATGAATATTATGGAATATTATTGTTCTGTAAGAAATGACCAGCAAGATGATTTCAGAGAGACCTGGAGAGACTTACATGAACTGATGCTGAGTGAAATGAGCAGAACCAGGAGATCATTATACACGGCAACAACAGTACTATATGACGATTAATTCTGATGGACATGGCTCTCTTCAACAATGATATGTTTCAAACCACCTCCAATTGTTCACTGAAGAAAGCCATATACACCCAGAGAGAGGGATGCGAAATGTGGACCACAACATAACATTCTCATACTCCTTGACTGATGTTTGCTTTATCTGATATATCATTTGTGTAGATAAGATTTTTCTTGCACAACAATGATAAGTTTGGAAATATGTATACATATATTCGATTTGCCAATATTTTAACATAATTAACATGTAGTGGATATCCTGCCATCTAGGGGAGGGGTGGGGAAGTTGGGGGGAAAAATTTCTAACGGAAAGCTATGTAAGGGTTATTGTTGAAGAATTACCCACACATATGTTATGCAAATAAAATAAAATTAAAAAAAATATTGCTATATCTCTTCCTGACTATTTTTAGTGACATTAACCTTACCTGTCCTGTATCCTCTATTATTGTTGTAAAGTCATTTAGTTGTGTCTGACTGTGGTTTTTCTTTGGCAATTTGGGGCTTTCTTGGTAAAGATCCTGGAATGGTTTAGCATTTCCTTCTCTAGCTCAATTTACAGAGGAAACTGAGGGTTTATAGAGTAAAATGATTTGCCCAGGATCACAAAGTTTGATAGTATCAGAGGCCACATTTGAACTTTATTCACTTATCAACTATCTGCTCCATATTGTCTGTTATTCTCTATGAGATCTGCCCTGTATATAAGTACTGAATTAAGCTTCAGGTATTCAGTCATTTATAAGGTACCTACAATATGCTAAAGCACTAGGAATACAAAGAAAGGCAAAAGACAATTCCTATTCTCAAGGAGCTCATAATCTAAAGGAGGAGCCAAAGTGAAATCGACTATGCATGAACAAGATAAATACAGGATAATTGAAAGAAAAAAGTCTTACATTTCATAATGTGGCCTCAATTTATCCCTTCAATTTTAACTTGCAATGTTCCTTGAAATGAATCTTACTGTTTAATTAGTCTCTTGTCCTCCACTAAAGAAGTTCTTATTCTCACATTTTGCTTTTTAAAAAAATGCTTTTCTCTTTCTTAAACTGTTCTGAGTCTTGCCAAATTACACTATCATTTCAACATAGAGCTCAAGTTCATTCATTTCCACCAAATCTGTCCAAATGAATCTGCTTTCTGAATGACCTATAGCTTTATGTTCCATTATAAAAAATTGTTTCATATGGGTAAACCTTAATAAGATTATTAGCAAAAAAATCATGCCATATATTTATTAATGTGTGTGATAAAGTCATCTACAAGAAAATTCTGGGTACACAATATAAATTAAATAAATATTTGTTGACTTTGTGGCAGAAATACTGTTTTTTTCCCCCTTGCATTCATCCTACCAAATGAGCAAATAAAGTAGCCTCTTTGAAGACAGAAATTGTTTCATACTTGTGTTTTTAAAAAAGTTGTTACACCTATCATGTTGTCTTGCACGTGGCTAAAAATAATTGTTGGATTGAAATGAATTTTTTTTTGATCTAACATAGAGCTCAGGGACAAATTCTGACATGTCCATATCCACAAAAACCGTTAAGTCTCTTCATCCATTTCATCAACTCATTGGAGAGGCCACAGGGTGCACTTTATATCAATAGTCACTAATTACATGTTATTCAGTGATACTTTTATTTTTAGATGACATTTTCCATCAGAATCTTATTTTTTGTAGTTCGTCTAAAACTGTAATTTTACCAGATCTCCCCCAAAATTCTTAGCTATTTTCTTAGTTGAGGTTGAATAGCACATATTTCTATTGTTGGCTTATTACTGAACTTTAGTTTTTTTTATTAAGTATATTCACTAGATACTACACAAGTTCAGTATGTCAATAATGAAATTAAGTAACACTTAAAAATCGAGTAGTTTGTACTTTGTGGTTATTGATACTTTGTATAAACTTAAATTACTAGATTTGATCTTCTCTATTATAAGGATAAAAACCTCAAAGTACTATCTAAATGTGAGCAATCAGTGGAAATGGCAATAATAAAATAACAACAAAAGCTAGCATTTATATAGTTTACACAATGCTTTACCAATATATGAACAACCCTAGGAGATAGATGCTATTATTATTCTGAATAGGAAATTGTGGCAGATAGATTAAGTGACTTGCCCAGAGGCACATATTGCAAAGTATTTGATACAGCATTTGAACTCAGGTCTTCCAAACTCCAGGTCCAGCTCTCTATCCACTGTACCACCCATAATTAGGAGAATTATTATGTTTTATCACTGTGAAGGGAACTAATGAGGGTCTTAAATTGATTTTAAAGTGCTTGACAGAAAACAACTCTCAAACAATTCTAGCAACCTTTGCTGTATCTAGGGGTTTCCTTACACTACTAGGGCCATTTAAACATTTCCATATATATTCTAGCTATACATAGGCACCTGAGTAGGTAGTCCACAAGACAGCTTATTATAGGAATATGTTTCATGCTTGTGTTCTGTTCTAGCTGACATTTCATCTAAGCACTTTCAAATCTCCTAGGAGTCTCCATCTGCTATATGTCAAAATTTTTAAGATCTTTGTTTATGAACTTTAACATTCCTACATAAACCAGTCAGAAGGACAAGCTAGTTTCCTACTGATTAGTTTGATATTCACCAGGTCTGTCAGAATAAATGTTTTACAAGTCAATACCTTCCAAATTGGGTGTAAGATTCTCTGAAAGGACACAGAGGGATCACAGGTACCACTAACTTTTCACAACTGGGTAATGTTTCTCTTAGACTTCTGGTTTATCTCTTTTTGACATTCTTGTCTATTTTTTGGTGAATATTGTAAAATTAATGTGTTTATGGTATTTGAAATGGGATTTTTTTTGAACAAATGACTGATGGCAAATTGGATTTGTAATGTTATTTTAAAAATATCTTTAAGTTTCTTTATGTGGGATGGTGGCAGATGAGAGGGTTAAGCTCAAGGTTTCAGTTACTCATTATAAAGAGCTTACATAGCTTATTAAATTTACTGAAATACTTTAATGTCTATAATCTCATTTATCATGACGCTAGTTAAGTAGATAAAGCAAGTTAGTCTTCACATACTGAAGATGAAAAAAGCAAGTGTCTAAATTCGTATCTAGTTAATATCAAATGTATTAACATAAGCAAAGAACTTTGCATTATATAAATATTATTATTATTATTACAATAATCATTATCATATCAGACCTACTAACCAGATACTAATACGCTAAACCTATGACTCTTCCCATTAGAGTAAGGGAAAACTTTCCATGCCTATACCTATTTTGAAGAAACAAGACTTTCTGATGTAGCTCAATATGAGGGAATGAATTGTGTTATACTCATCTTTGCATCCCTAAAAGTACAAAGCCTTACATATTTTCAATATATATATATATATATATATATATATATATATATATATTTGGGGGAAATGAATTGAATTAAATAAAAAAGGAGAATTTATTTTAGAAAATTACATGAGGAATAGTAGCAAAGTTCATCTGGAAAAACAAAAGGTCAAGAATTTCAAGGGAATTAATGAAAAAAAAATACTGATGAAGGTGACCTAGCTGTGCCAGATCTAAAACTATATCATAAAGCAGCGATCATCAAAACCATTTGATACTGACTAAGAAATAAAGTAGTCTACCAGTGGAATAGGATAGGATCACAGGACAAAATGGGCAATAACTATAGCAATCTAGTGTTTGAGAAACCCGAAGACCCCAGCTTTGGAGATAAGAACTCATTATTTGACAAAAATTGCTGGGAAAAGTGGAAACTAGTATGGAAGAAATTAGAGCTTGACCCACATCTAACACCACATACCAAGATAAGATCTAAATGTGCTCATGATTTAGACTTAAAGAGTGATATTATAAACAAATTAGAGGAACATAGGATAGTTTACCTCTCAGACCTGTGGAGAAGGAAGGAATTTGTGTCCAAAGAAGAACTGGAAGTCTTAATTGAACACCAGATAGATAATTTTGATTATATTAAGTTAAAAAGGTTTTGTACAAACAAAACTAATGCAGACAAGATTAGGAGGGAAGTAATAAATTGGGAAATCATCTTTCTATTTAAGGGTTCTGACAAAGGCCTCATTTCTAAAATATATAGAGAACTGTCTCATATTTATAAGAATTCAAACCACTTTCCAATCGATAAATGGTCAAAGGATATGAACAGATAATTTTCAGATGATGAAATTAAAACTATTTCTAGTCATATGAAAAGGTGCTCCAAATCACTATTGATCAGAGAAATGCAAATTAAGACAACTCTGAGGTCCCACTACACACCTGTCAGATTGGCTAAAATGATAGGAAAAGATAATGACAAATGTTGGAGGGGATGTGGGAAAACTGGGACACTAATACATCGTTGGTGGAACTGTGAACGGATCCAACCATTCTGGAGAGTAATTTGGAACTATGCTCAAAAAGTTATCAAACTGTGCATACCCTTTGACCCAGCAGTGTTTCTATTGGGTTTATATCCCAAAGAGATCTTAAAGGAGGGAAATGGCCCCACATGTGCAAGAATGTTTGTGGCAGCCCTTTTTGTAGTGGCAAGAAACTGGAAATTGAAAGGATGCCCATCAATTGGAGAGTGGCTGAATAAATTATGGTATATGAATGTCATGGAATATTATTGTTCTGTAAGAAATGACCAGCAGGATGATTTCGGAGAGGCCTGGAGAGACTTGTATGAACTGATGCTGAGTGAAATGAGCAGAACCAGAAGATCATTATACACGGCAACAACAAGGCTATATGAAGATCACTTCTGATGGACGTGGCTCTCTGCAACAATGAAATGTTTCAAACCAGTTCCAATTGTTCAGTGATGAAGAAAGCCACATACACCCAAGGAGAGGGATATGAAATGTGGACCACAACATAGCATTTTCACACTTTCTCTTGATGTTTACTTGCATTTTGTTTTCCTTCTCAGGTTTTTTTTTCCTGTAGATCCGATTTTTCTTGTATAGCAAGATAACTGTATAAATATGTATACATATATTCAATTTGTCATGTATTTTAACATAATTAACATGTATTAAACTTCCTGCCATCTAGGAGAGGGGATGGGGGGAAGGAGGTAAAAATTTGTAGCAGAAAGCTTTGCAAGGGCCAGTATTGAAAAATTATCCATGCATATGTTTTGCAAATAAAAAGCTTTAATAAAAAATTAAGAAAATCACATGATGAATGTTTGATATAGTTCAATATAGGTCGAAATCTGTTAGAATAAATTACTATAGGGAAGTGACACAAATATATAATTCCAATACACATTCCCATAGGTAGTTTCAAGAAATGAACAATTTACAAATTGCAAATTACAAATGTGAAGGAGAAAAGGCCCAAAATTACTAAGGAAGAAAAATGAAAAAATTGCAAACTGACAGAGTTGACAAAAATAGTAAGCCAGAGGAATGGAATTCAGAGAACAATGGGAAGATCTGAATAAACTGATACAGAGAGAATAAGCATAACCAAGAGACCAATATGAGTAGAACAAAGTAAGGAAAAGTTGATTAAAAGGAAGTCAAATTCTGAGCAATTGATAATAGCTATACAGGAGAATGGATTTGAAATACAGCTCTACACTTAACAGCAGAGAAATGAAGAACTATTGTATATATCACAAGCCATAGTCATTACAATGACTCTTTTCAAGTATTATTTTGCTTTTTCACAAGGGAAGTTTAGGGAAGAATTAAATGATTGTTGTAAGGGGAAAAAGGAATTAATTAAATAGATTATTAAAAGAAATTATGTATAGGTATATACATATATAATTATGTTTATTTATAAATTATTATAAACATTCACACATATTCTTTCTTTTTAAGAGAGAAGTTCAGTAAAGTTAGAAGAAAAATTTGGACAGTTTTTTATATCGAGAGGAACCATGGGGAAAAGCCAAAAATACAGAAGCTTAACCATTAACTAGGGCATGATTTTACAATGCTCACTGCATTACCTTATTTATTCCAGTTAATCTCATGTTTCAAAGGACACTGATAGAATTAGGCCTGACAATAGTCAAAATAAAGCAGAGAATGAACACTTTACATTGGTCATTAATGGCTTATATTTCAAAGTTGTTAACTATCTTTGTTGATCCAGCTTATTAAATAATAAAACATTGATTTAGAATGTCTATATAGTTTTAAAAAGTCTTTGAAGATAAAGCCCATCAATAATACCAAAATACCATTAATTTGGATTTTAGTAGTTTCAAATTTAAAATAATTTGAAGGCAACAGATTAAAATGTGTCTACTTTGTAAATCATATCTATAGCACTGAACAAAATGGTAAGAACTGTTTTTAAAATATTTAAATTTCATATATATATAAATTTGCATAAGCATACCTCCAATTTATCCTGTATATATGTAAACATATACATATATATGCATATGTATACACACATATAGGATATATATTCAGTATATATATATATACATACATACATACACACATATATATTTTATAGTCATTTTTTTATCTCCTTCCTCCCCTTTGAGGTGAGTTTGTGAGTTTCTTGTCAGAAGAGACTGTTTTTACTTTTCTTTTTATTATCCTTGGCACTCAGCATGGTGTCTGGCATATATTAGAAGCTTAATAAATGCTTAATGACTTTTGATATCTTTTACATCATTTTGCATATCAGTGTTCAAGAACATGGACATAAGATCAGCATCTAGTCCTAGTTCAGCCACTCAGCTATGACTTGGATAAATCATCTTTCCTTAAACTTCTGAATATCTTAAGTCATTAAAGCAACTTTCTCAAGAATCTTCACTAGGTAACACTTTGCTAACTTTGTTCAACTTACTATATGGTCTAGAAGTAAAAATACTGCTCTGAAAAAAAAGAGCAACAATTTTAATTTAGTCTTGCCCTTACTTGATTGCTCTTTACTTGGGTGAGCCTAAAACAATTTTACTATATTTCAATTTTTCTTTGCTCTTAACTTACTTATGCTGCATTAATTCCAGAAAAAACAAATCATGCCAACCTTCTAAGAAAATATTCAATATAATTTTCATTACCTCTCCAGATGTAAAAATTCCATAAATATGGAAATCATTTTCACATATAGAGGGAGATACATAATATAATTATATGGTTAAGTGAAATTATTCTGACATCAGATTAATTTTTGAAACGTGAAAAAATGTGAAAATATAAAATCTTTTAAACCATAAATTATCCTTCAAATGTTTGAATATTTTTTAAATTAACAAAATATCCAATCCTGTTTTTCATAATTTTTTCTTTTTCTGTTAGTGATAATTTTATCAATAAATCTTATTCAACATACTTATGGCTCTTTATTAATTCAGCTAATGAATTAATTTAATTTATCAATTAAAATAATTTTACTTCTACTATTGCTTTTTTAAGGATATAAAAAAACACAGTCAAAATGAAAACCACCCATGTCATCAGTTTTGAAATGGGCATAGCATGATTTGTTCTTATTTTAACTCTGGAATTAAAAACATATTTAAAATTTACTCAGAGGTAAACTACATTATTTGTTACCTTTTGTTTACAAACATAAAAAATTAGATAGTAAATTCAATAAGAGTTAATATGATGTTTGCTTAAGGAGCCACAGTTTGTCCAGAGTTTTCTGTTAAGTCTTTAAAGCATTTTAAGAAAGAGTATGTATATTAAATTTCAAACACTAATGATATTAGTAGCAAGTTTTATAATTTTTCAGATGTGTTACTCATTCTTTTCCTTTTAAATCAGAATCTTGTTTAAATTATAGAATTTCACAGATGGATGAGAATTGCAAAAGGCATCTAGCCCACATAATACCTGAACAAATAATATCCTTTACTTTCTACTCATCTTTAATCAATAGCTTTAAAACATTTAGTGATGAGAAGCTCACTATATTCCCTTTTGCATATCTCTGATGCTCAGAGCTTCATTTTTCAGTTACTTCAAGACAAAATCTATCTGTTGGCCACTTCTGATCACCATTCTTAATGTTACAATTAAATGTTTGAGAAAGGATGGCATGATGAAAAGAGATCAATCTAAAGTTAAATATCAGTTCTGTTTCCTACTATCTATGTGACATTTGGCAAATCACTTAAACTTCTGAGTCTCAATTTCTTCATATGTGTAATGGGGGTTTTGTTCATATTTAAAACATCCTTTATTGCAGTAATTGATCTATAAAATCGTTTTTATGGGTATTCTATTCGATTGTGATGATAACAAACTATCCAAGTCTTTTCATTTTTTTGTCCTTGTTCTTCCATAAATCTTCCACAGAGAAGAAAATGTATCACTGGAAAAAGAAATGGATCATTTGTATATGGAAAACCACGAATAGGAATGATGCACTAGAATGACTCATGGAATGTCAAGTAACCTAGAGAAAATCTCCAAGTGAGTCCATTGTATTTCTACTCTGCAGTTCTAGGATAATTTCATTGTCTACTTACCATATTGGTCCAAGATATATGCTAATAATAATAATTTAGAATACTGTTAACGGTTAAGATTACAAAGACATTTGCATATTTAAAAGGAGTAGAAAGAATGATTAAAAGCAGAATTTCCTCATAAGAGAATGGGAAATAGTAAGAGGAAGAAAGCCTGATATAAACACTCCAGTTTGCAAAAATCACCATAAGAACATTTATCAATAAAAAGGGAAGGAATACAAGTAGATGTGAAATGAAACAGATTTAGCTATATATTTCTATAGTGAGACATTTTCATCACGGACTACAGTGGAATTATCAAATTTGGAGTTTAATTATATCTATAGTTGATATGTTTTATAAAGAATTAAAAATGTCATTCAATTAATCAACAAGGAAGGCTGGGAGAACAATTGAATTCTATCAAATACACACAACAGAAATTCATACTAGAAGTGATACAACTTTTTGTTTTGTTTAGGCAATTGAGGTTAAGTGACTTGCCCAGGGTCACACAGCTAGGGCGTGTTAAGTGTCTGAGGTCAAATTTGAACTCAGGTCCTCCTAATTTCAGGGCTGATGCTCTATCCACTACACCAACTAGCTGCCCTAAAGGGATACAATTTTGAAGGAACTTGGGAATCAATTATCAAGAGATATAAAAGAGGAGATTCTAAGATAATGAAAGATAAGCATCATCATTATTTATTTTGCTGAGGCAATTAATTAAGGGTTAAGTGAGTTGCCCAGGGTTACACAGCTAGGAAGTGTTAAGTATCTGAGATCAAATGTGAACTCAGGTCCTCCTGACTTCAGGGCTGGTGCTCTATCCACTACACCACCTAGGTGTCATCATTATTTTTTTTTTAAAGGCAATCAAGATGACATATAACTACTGACCCAATGTGTTGACTTTCTCATTGCTACCAAATCTTTATCAGGATTATCTATGCGTGAATTGAGGATTCCATGATAATATGGTGAGAAAAGAGCTAATCTCTAATTCAGTGGCTTGTTAGGAGGAAAGCATTACTTAAATCTAAAGTAGGTATTGAAATGTGACCTATAATTCTGAAAACATATTTAGAAACTATAGTGTAGACATGAAAGGTTCATGTATTTAAGTAATTCAATTATATGTATATATAGATATATGTGAAACTGACTTTTTTTTGGAAGGGAGTACTTGATTTGATTTTTGATTAAATAATTGCAAACAGATTTCTTGTAGTATTTCTATTACTACAAAGTACCTAAACAAAAAAGAACAACTATACTCTTTTTGCCATTATATTTCCAAAGACCCCTAACAGAATTAATAATTGTTATCACTTATGCTATAGAATCTCAAACATCGGTGGAATATTTTTTCTCCCCACTTCTGCATCATTAAAATCCTAATTTCCTTACAAAGTATGGCTTGCATACTATCTCCCAAGAGTAACGTCCTTAATTTCTCAGTTAACTAGTGCCCTTCTTCAAGAAATGACTTATTCTATTCTCTCTTAGAATGAGGCTTCTTGAGGGCAGAAATGGTTTCATTTTTATCATTTTATTACAAATGCCATGATTAATCCTAGGCATGTTCAGTCATGACTGACTCTTTAAGACCCTATGATCTCACGAACCATACTGTCCATGAGGTTTTCTTGGCAAAGAAACTGGATTAATTTGTCATTTCCTTCTACAGTGGATTAAGAAAAACAGAATAACTTGTCCAGGATCAGTTTCTGAGGTCTTGTGAATTTAGGTCTTCCTGATTTCAGACCCAGCATTTTATCTATTGAGCATTCTAACTGCCTCAAGATACAGAATACAAACTTAATAACTGATAGGTGAATTGAATTAAATTGGAAAAATTAGTACCACCTAAGACAGTACCTGAAGGAAAAGTAAAATGTTGCCTCCTTCATAAAGAATATTGTTTTTTTTTTAAAAAGGTACTTAGTTACTGCACGCCTTGAGTTATGTATTACAAGCATATTATGTTTAAATAATAATGAGCAACTCCAATGTCCATGGCTTTTCCCCAAGAATCTGGGAAATTCTCGACATGTCAATGTTTTCAAATTTTCTCATCCTAATTACCACCCTTGAAAAGGGGAAAAGTAGTATGCTCCATATATTCCCACAATTTTTTGTAAACTCATTAATCTTCCTCTATAATCATAAAATTACTGTGGCAATTGGTACTACAGGTAGTTACAATCCTCTTCTGACAGGTTGATGTAAGTTTTCCTAATAAAATAATGTATATAATTCCTTCAGGAAATATACACCTTTCCCATTTTAAAATACAATAATTACAGTAATTCAGTTTGTTAGAACTTAACTATCTCTGGTCATGAATATATTTTCTTCAAATTATTTTAACAGCAGTTTTTCCTGGAAGAGTGTTTCCAACATGTAAAAAACCAAGGGTATTATACTAATAACATGCCTGCAAATCCTCTGTCATCATGATTTGCTACAGAAGACCTGGTCTGCACCAATTAGAATTTCATCAGAAACAGGTATATTGCTGAGACCCCCAGGTAAGAAATAAAGACTTCAGGAATGATTTATTCCACTGTGTAAACTGATCAGCATCAATTAAATGGCCTTTTAATTGACTGCCTAAGTAAAAGGCTATCAATGGAGAAAGCTACTTTGGAAATTTTCATTGGCTAGTGGGGCCACAAGAAGACTCAAGTCTTTGAAGTCTCCTGCCATAGGGCTAATTATCAACACCTCTCAATAGGCCTCTGCTTAATTGCAGTAAATTAAAAGAAGGTGTGGCTATGAGTATAGGAGGGGAAATGGGAAAGTAAATGAAGAAGCAGTAAAGACCCCTAACTACATTTGCTGGTCTCTTTATTGAAATGTAGTGAATCTGTTTAATTTAGAGAATAAATAAAAGAAATTATATGCTCTGGGACCCTAATGCACATGTATATATTTAAAGAAATCTTCCTTCAAGTCAGTTTTTGGGGAGAGTTTTCTGTTTGTTTTTTTTTCCTTAACAGAAAAGATCTTTGTTTTTGTTTTTGTTTTCAGAATGGAGATGTGCATTTGGGTTAGGGGTCAGACTACATGCAAAACAGGGCCATCAGAATTCCATGAGGAACCTGGTAACAACACTTTGGGGACAGGAAAGAGGTCTGAAATATGTAGGGCATGCTGGTAATTTTCCCTTTGATTTGGGAGCCTCATCACATTTATTTTGTCACATTTCAACAGCTTACTAGAACTACTATTAATTGGAGGACATAAATCACTGCATCACCAGTACTTGCCCTGGTTACAAGGTACTTGACTTGGAACAAAAAAATCAATACATGTCAAAGAAGGAATTACTCCAGTACCCTTAATTTAGAGTAGGATTTACATTTTAAATTCTACATAAAACTTATATTATGCATGCTGTCAACTTTTTTAAAAAAATGATTTTTGCTTCCTTCTTCCAAGTCTGGTGGAAATTGTATAGGGCAAGAGAGAATAAATGTTATTGCTTGTTTTGCATCTCCACTGATATGGAGACTTGTGACATGGTCAGAATATTTTTTTTTTTACTCTCAAGGGATACAGAGGCCATCAAAATTTCATTAGCCTCACAGCAGTTCTAGCGCCTTCTGCACTTGGACTGTTGGCCTCTCTATCAATAAATAAATGAAATCTAATCCTTTTTTAGTGACTAAACTCTTCTTTGAAGCTGTAACTAGAACATCAGACAGTGTACTTGCATAATTTTACTAATGTTGGAGAAAAATCTATATTCACAGTTATTCCACATGCCAAAAAAATAAATAAATCAAATGTTTAAATCCATAGAAGAAACTGCCTTGGAGTAAAATTCTTGTTGCTGCATCATTATGGGGAGTCCTTTGTCCCAATTTTTTCTAGTATATGACAGACATACTCTCTGTCTCTCTGTCTCTGTCTGTCTGTCTCTCCCTCTCTCTCTTTTATACACACACACACACACACACACACACACACACACACACACACACACCCCCCACTTCCAAGGAGACTTTCTAGGCTGGTGTAAGAGTGAAAATAAATTAGAATATGGAGGAAGTAGAAGAGAAAGGAAGATCCAATTGAAGAAATAAATGACTTCAGAAAACCGAAAATAAAAGAATAAGGCTAGAAGAGCCCACTGAATGTTAGGAGTCATAGTGAATAGTATCTGATTAAATTTTATGTTAGGAATGTCTAACATTTTAAAGTTTACAGACTGGAGTCTATATGAAGAGAGTAATTAAGGGGAGAGAGAATTGCTACTGAAATGGAAAGTATTTTTGAAAGATATTCCTCAGAACAGTGAGATTTTGCATTAAAATATCTTAATACAGAGAAAACTAGAATATATAAGTACAGTGAATTTATCTTTTTGTAAAAATGACTTCATTGTTGTTTAATGACCCAATGTCAAAACCATAACCTCACGCAAATACTCCCAGTAGAAATTCTTGCTTCCCCCTCTATTTTTATGCATCTTGATGACTTCAAAGAAAAGATTACTCTTTAGGATTTCTCAAAAAATAATTTAGCTATACTTTGAATGGAGAAGAGAACACACATATGTATTAATGACTTACTATGTGCCAGGCACTGCGCTAAGCATTTTATAGATATTACTGCCTCATCTGATTTCTGTAACAACATTGTGAGATAGGTATTAGTCTAAAATAAACTCTATGACCTATACCTGTAGGGATGTATATGAAATAACTAACTTTCATTGTGTAACTGGAAAGCAATGTTGGGAGTCAAAAGATTTTGGATTCAAATCTTGCTCTGCTTCTTGCTACCTACCTATGTAGTTTTGGTTAAGAAGTTAACCTGTCTGAGCTTGATTTTATCATCCATAAAAAAACCCGGAAGATTGTTCAAATTCCTTCTAACTCTCAATCCTATGATTTATTAGTATATTTGTCTCAGAAGTAGTATGGCATAAAATGAAGAGCATTGTCTAAATATGAAATTAGAGGAATTGTTTTTTTTTTAATTGTGTCTGACTTTATGGCCACATTTGGGATTTTCTTGGCAAAAATACTGGAACGGTTATTCATTTCCTCCTCTAGATCACTTAACAGATGAGAAAACAGAGATAAACAATACTAAGTGACTTGCTCAGATCACAGTGCTACTAAGTATCTGAGGGTGGATTTGTGTTCAGTAAGATGAATCTTCCTGATGCCAAGCTCAGTACTCTACACACCAGCTAGCTGCCCTGAGAAGTTAGAGGCAATCATTTGAATGCTGACCCTCAATTGGTCTTGGATTCTTCACCTGTAAAATTCTCATCTAGATTAGGTGATGTTTGAAGATTAGATAATGTTTGAGGACCCTTTCAAAAGACTTATTAAATGAATAACTCTAGTCCTAGGAAATAGCAGAAGTTGGTTTACTTGATAAAGTGATTTGGGCGAAGAGTTACCAAATGTCATCAAGAACTTTATTCATCTTTTTTATGAGCTTCATGAGCTCTAATGACTAAATAGTTTGATTATATGTTCAAGCTACCAAAAGTCCCTAATTTCATCTGGCTCAAAATCACACCATTGAACAGAAGGAATGATTAACCATTCTTCCACAGGAACAATGTTGAAAGAAAAACGCTACCCGCGTACTAAAAGAGAGGTGATACAGAATGTGAGACATATTTTTAGATTATGGCCCATATGGGAATTTGTTTGTTTTGATTACAAGTATTTGTTAAAAAATTTTTTTCCTTTTCTTTTCTAGGGAGACTGGATGTAGTAGGAAACAGAAAATAAATGCCTGTTAATTGAAAAAATATTTAATTTTAAAACTACAATAAAACAAAATACCTATGAAGTTTATGGTAACGCTAGAAAGAGGTATTTTCATTCCTGTGTTATATGAGAGGGACATCAAGTATGGATAATTTAATATCACACAGTAAGCAAGAAAAAGAAAACACTGTGTCACATCAATGGAAAGCTGCAAAAAATGTTATATTTAAGTTTTATTAATGGGGAAATTAATTATGTTTGATCTTAAAAAGCCTTATATCACATTGGTGACCAATATAGCTTCTTCCATTTCTTTTACTTTTAAGGATAAAGAGGTATTAAAATTGTCTAGGGATCTTTTGGGATAAGTACTCACTATTCGGCAAAAACTGCTGGGAAAATTGGAAACTAGTGTGGAAGAAATTAAGGCTGGACCCACACCTAACACCGCATCCTAAGATAAGATCTAAATGGGTTCATGATCTAGATATAAAGAGTGATATTATAGCCAAATTAGAGGAACATAGGATAGTTTACCTCTCAGACCTGTGGAGATGGAATAAATTTATGTCCAAAGAAGATCTGGAACTCCTAATTGAACACCAGATAGATAATTTTGATTATATTAAGTTAAAAAGTTTCTGTACAAACAAAACTAATGCAGACAAGATTAGGAGGGAAGCATCAAACTGGGAAATCATCTTTACATTTAAGGGTTCTGATAAAGGTCTCATCTCTAAGATATATAGAGAATTGTCTCATATTTATAAGAATCCAAGCCATTCTCCAATTAATAAATGGACAAAGGATATGAACAATTTTCAGATGATGAAATTAAAACTATTTATAATCATATGAAAAGATGCTCCAAATCATTACTGATCAGAGAAATGCAAATTAAGACAACTCTGAGGTACCACTACACACCTGTCAGATTGGCTAAAATGACAGGAAAAGATAAAGATGAATGTTGGAGGGGATGTGGGAAGACTGGGACATTGATGCATTGTTGGTGGAACTGTGAACAGATCCAACCATTCTGGAGAGCAATTTGGAGCTATGCTCAAAAAGTTATCAAACTATGCCTACCCGTTGATGCAGCAGTGTTTCTATTGGGCTTATATCCCAAAGAAATCATAAAAGAAGGAAAGGGCCTCACATGTGCAAGAATGTTTGTGGCAGCTCTTTTTGTAGTGGCTAGAAACTGGAAACTGAATGGATGATTGGAGAGTGGCTGAATAAATTATGGTATATGAATGTTATAGAATATTATTGCTCTGTAAGAAACGACCAGCAGGACGATTTCAGAGAGGCCTGGAGAGACTTGCATGAACTGATGCTGAGTGAAATGAGCAGAACCAGGAGATCATTATACATAGCAACAAGAATACTATATGAGGATCAGTTCTAATGGACATGACTCTCTTCAACAATGAAATGTCTCAAACCAGTTCCAATTGTTTGGTGAAGAAAGCCATATACACCCAGAGAGAGGGATGTGAAATGTGGACCACAACGTAACATTTTCATGTTCTCTATTGAGGTTTGCTTGCATTGTATTTCCTTTATCGGATTATTCTTTCTTGTAGATACGATTTCTCCTGCACAAAAAATGATGCAATAACTATACATATATTCGATTTCTTAAGTATTCTAACGTAATTATCATGTAGTGGATATCCTGCCATCTAGGGGAGGGGTGGGGAGTAGGGGGGAAAAATCTGTAACAGAAAGCCTTGTAAGGGTTTCTTTTATGTTTAGGAATTACCCATACATATGTTTTGCAAATAAAAAGTATTAATAAATAATTATTTTAAAAATTGTCTAGGGATAACCCAAGAAAAAAATATACTAAAAAGTTATCATTGCCAGGGCATTCTTAATGCTTAAAAATGTGGCCATATAATTCAGGAGCAAGTGATTTGAATGAACTAAAGCAGTTTTCTGCATGTTTATATGCCTCCAAGGAAAGGGAGAATATGTTTATTTTATCTTATGTAGTTAGAAGTAGGTCTTTGGATTTCAGCATGAAAATCCACATGAACACATCCCTTGAATTAATCAGGTAAGTGGGATAAGAAAGAGGAAATGACAGAGAATAAGAATTTATATAATGCCTACAATATGCCAGATACTAAAATAAGAACTTTTAGGAATAATATTTTGCATTGTCCTCACAGCTATTCTGTGAGATAGGTTTTGTTATTTTCTCAGTTTTCCAGATGAGAAAATGAAGCAGGTACAGGTTAAGTGAGTACAATTTTGAACTCATGTCTTCCTGACTTCTGTTCTGGTGCTCTATCCACTGCACTACCAAAGCTGCCTTTGGTGACTTTTTTAGGGGGGAAAACCCTACAAGGTCTATTTTTCTCTCTCAAATTACTTTTATCAAAAGAACTATGCTTTCTTTTCTTTTCTTATAGTAATTTTTTTTACTTCAACCCAAGCATGGGCTAACTTTTACATGGACACATTTTAAGAAAATGTTACAACTGTGATGATGATTTTGATTTAAGTCATCTAGCAGGTATAGTAAGGCAAGAAAAGGGTCAAATTTGTCTCTAAGAAGATACAGGAAACAGCACTGGTTGAAACTGCAGATTCTTAAATCTAACAATAGTTATTTTCTTTCTATTTTAGAGCAGAGCCAACAAGGTTACTAGGCAAAAAAAAAAAAGAAAGAAAGAAAAAAGAAAACCAGAACTAAAAGCCAGAAGTAAAACAGGCCTCTTCCCTGTTTGCATTCATACAATCTCCTCTTTATCCTCTTTTCTCTTGGAGTTTTGATGCATCATATATGCAAAGCATTAATAATTACACTGGGCCTCAAGTTCATGGTTTATATTAAATACTTAAGAGAAATGTGTTTTCTGTCATGTGGTACCTTAGAGCTCAATTCTCTATATTCCTTCCACATAAATAAATGAAGCTATGACTATTAGAAATCGCGGACACTTAAAAATCATATTAAAATAAATTTTGATCTGTTACATCTTTTCCTACCAGCAATCGAATAAAGGCCTAACAATGTATAAAAACCATTTGTCTTTACAAAGTGCCAAGCTGCTATTTCGATTTCAGAAAGCCTATTAGGGGAGGGGGTAAATTTTAATTGCATAGTAATCCAGTCTCTAAAGCACATCAAAGGCCACACTCCCCTCTTTACCATGATTTCAATTGCTCTCATCAACTGGTAGGTTTAAAGCACAATCAGATTTGTTCTTCAATCACTAGAGTCCTGTTAATAAACTATTCTATGTGCTCACTCATCCATTCTAAGATTCTGCAACTTCTTTGAGATCTCTTCAAGAGGAATTTACAAAGACATCTTTGATTGCAAGCTGGCCTGGAGGATAAACTTTATCACCCCTTGCTTCCCTACTCCACTGAGGATAACAGGTAACATGGTCTAAGCTAATCTTTTCCTTTTTTATTTTTAAAAAATATCTGATTAAAATATTCTTCCAAAAATGTAGCACAAACATCAGGCTCACATAATTTAGCCGAGTGATTGACTGTTGTTTTTAAAAAATCCCAAGTGTGAACCAAATCAAAGAATCAGTGAATGCCATCATACAAACCAAACCAAACCAAAATAAAAGACAGAAATCTAAACTTACCATTCTCACTGTCGGACTTGTTTTCATGCTCTGTATCAGTGAGGGTGAGGGCTGAGTTGGACCGGCTTGACAGGCAGGAACTTCGGCCTGATTTGACCCCCCTGCCCCAAAGTCTCATGGCATGCTCTGGGGACATCACTCCTTCATTTTCTGTATCAGCATCTGACCCTGCACTGATAGAGTAACCTCTGTGGGGGAGCCCCATTTCCGCACAAAATGCCAGTCCTCTTCGAGTTGCTGGTTCACAAACTCCTAACTGCCTTAGGGTAAAATTCTGTCCTAATTAGGGGGAAAAAAAGATAACAAAAAGTGAGATTTTAAAAAAAAAAAAAGAAAGAAAGAAAGAAAGCCTCCCTAAAAGTAAACACTCTCAAGCATTCTGGTTTCCCAGCTATCATATCAGCACAAGGTACTTATTTAAGCTTTGCATATGTTCTGGACAAGTGGTTCCTTATCTGTAGTGTTCTAGTATTCTTTGTACCGGGGCTTCCAAAAGTCTTACTGAAGTTTTAAGCTTTAGCTTTTGGAACAGCCCATGTAACATTTTAGAGAGCTCCTGTCAGCTGCTTATGTCTATCAGCATCCAGCTTGAGGAGGCTAAGAAAAGTGGCAAAAACTACAGAAACCAGGAAGGGCCTGTTCAATGTATATAAATAATTTAATATGAGTAACAGAACTTTGCTCAAAGAAAATGTGAAAACTCCAGTATCTGTCAGGATTATCTTTGGCCTGGCTAAGGTTCTGAATAACAGTATCTCTTGCATCCAGAGGCGATTGGTTCGGCAAGGGACAAGGATCAAACGCTCATTAAATGGAAACAAGACTTCAGGCAGTCTTTATTAAATCTTCCTGACTTAATTCAGAACCAAAAGTAAATAAATAAACATTTTGTCTTTCAGAACAGCAAGACTTGAATTATTACAATCCCTCTTGAAATACATTGTGAGGTCCCACATGTTTCCTTTAATAAATACCTGGAAACATTTGTATTGATAAATGTGAAGCAATTCTTGAAAATGAAGTACTAGCTAAATAAAGTAGGCATATTATGTACTTAAAGCCTAATGTCAAAATCGGATTTCCTGAAAAATAAATGCTAGTGAACCCTACAGGCCGTCACTAATAAATTGAGCACAATAAAATTCACGACAATGCAATAACTTCAAACAAAATTGTTTAAATTATGTGATACTTAAATATTACTACTGATATTAATGACTTTCTCCATCCTGTGCTTTTTCCTGAAAATTTCCATATATTTTATGGATATATTTGGGAAATGAGAGAAAGGACAATGTTTGTGTGTGGCTATGACAATGACAGGGATTTTTTTTCTTTTTTCTCTTTTTGATCTTTTGTAGGAGTAACAGGGATTGATTGATATTCGAGAACCACCCAGTAACTGTTAAAAATTATCCTCATCCTCATTGTTATTATTACAATAATAATCACAAAACAAAAATGTTTTAATTGTAAATTTAATTGTAAAATTTTATATTTGCACTGACCCAAATATTACTATGTAATATTACTGACTCAAATACTCAAAACAATTTTTCTCATATTTTCCTTCTGATATTGATAGAAATATCACATTCCTTAATTGGCCTGAGTTTGAAAGCTCGCACATCTATTGTATAAACGCAAAATTAAGAAGGAAGTAAATGCAGTTTATACATGCATGTACTGAAATCAATGAGCACATTGATTTTGTGGTGGTAATAAATTTAATGCATACAAATACAAATGAATGAGCAAACATCTGGTCACTTAAAAAGATGTTAGTATCCTCAGTTTTTTTTTTTTAAGAGTTCTTAATTCTTTTACTGCTGTGGTCATATCAGCAACTGGAGTAAGCTTTATCTGTCAGAATTCCAAATGTATTTTGACAAAGACACTCATAAATAACGAAAAATCAGTTACTACAATTAGCTACAAATCAAACAGTGCTTATCAGAGAGATATTTTGAATAAGAAGCTGTATAAAAATGTGGAAAAATTTAAAAAGAGAAAACTGAGAACCATATTGGAGGGGAAAAGAAAAAAAATGGAAAACTACAGACTACCGAAGTGTTGGAAAGTAGGGAGTCTGGATGAAGTGGGCAGTATGGTCAATATGTATTTTATGATGTCCTAAATAAATTAACAAGCATAATATTTATGACAATGAAATCAAACAAGGTCAATATGGATTGGAGAAAGTTAATATAGAAGCTGTGGGAAGCACATCTTCATTATTATTTTCTTACAGAATTTAAAATAGAATAAGGACCAGGAATTCAAACAAAAATTTTTTAAAAACCCAGACCTTTACATTATGCATGCTAATTCTGTCCCCCTTTAAGAGGACAAGCTGATTGTATAAATGGAAAATAAAAGCAAAAACAAAAATAAACAAAAACAAAACAAAACAAAACCAAAGCCAGACATTTGGGGTCTTTCTTTTTTCTGTGCCCATTCCCTATGATAAACATCAAAATTGATGGATTTGGATTAGCAGCTAAAATCCAATGAAAACAATGCCCTCTTCAATCTCTGAAAAGTACTTGAAACATTTTCCATGTTATTGACTTTCTCACACCATTGCCATCTTGATGTAAAATCTATGATGTGAAAGAAAACAAGCAGCAGCAAACTCTCTTCTGTTATTTGTTATCCAGGTATCTGAATGCATTTTTAATCTAGAGTTAAATCTCTAACCTGTGATTGCTATTCACTTATATTGTGCCCAAGATTTCTTAAGTTTCTATGATATGGGGAAACCCAAGAGTTACTGATGTCAACTGATTTTCATGGAAGGGCTGCTTCTCAAAAGTCTGGCCAAGGTTAAGAAAATACATACACACATGTGCACATGTACACATATGTGTGTATATGTATTTGTGTATTGAATAATAAAAAAATTTTAAATGAAAATACAATTCCTCAGCTTTAAATGAAGCGCCCTATCATGAGTAGAATTGACACATTAGATTATTATTATTAGATATCTATGAGATGTGTGTAGTGGGTTCCAAAATAGGGTCAAGTAGATGTAGTTTTTGACAGGCCTAGGGGATGAAGGTGAAGAAGAGGGAAGAAGGCTCTTGCTGGAGGAGAAAGCCACAGTAGAGTGCTATAGTGGGAATCATTG
Organism: Myrmecobius fasciatus; assembly: GCA_023553655.1. NCBI lineage: Eukaryota > Metazoa > Chordata > Mammalia > Dasyuromorphia > Myrmecobiidae > Myrmecobius > Myrmecobius fasciatus. The sequence continues at coordinate 20,687 of JAJPUD010007770.1, read as the reverse complement.
AGTTTGCCATGAAGCCACACTAGACTTAGTGGAGAGAGGAGGTGAGAAATGAAGAGATAATGTATTACAGATAAAAGGAAATTATTTCAAAATGACTTCAAGAGGGGTGATAAAAATGTTACTTCCTGTGTTGCTTTTTTCCCCCTTTGCCTAATTTCAAAGAATCATATCCTTTACATCAGAGGTGTTAATCAGAAGGCTCCCTACCCATATGCAGCCCAGAAAACCCTTAAATGCAACCCAAATCAAATAAATGTGTAATTGGGAATATTTAACACGAAAAATACAATAAAACATTGATATGCTACATTTCAAAACTATATCAATATGTGGCCTGCAGGTATCTTTTAAAAATGGCTTTGTAGTCCCCATTTGTATTTGAATTTCAACCCAATACTTTATACCAAGGCTTCTTAAACTTTTCCCACTTGCAAGCTCTTTTTGCCTGAGAAATTTTTGCATGACTCTAGGTATATAAGTATATAAAATAGGTACACAAAGCAAACACCTTCTGATAATAAACCATTATTTTGCAGCCCCCACATTCAATTAAGAGACCCCATATGGGGTCACAAACCATAGTTTAAGAAACGGGGCTTTACACTATTCTTAAAAACCTATTTCTTTTCTTTATATTCTTCACACTAATGGTTTTCTTTCTTTGTTGGTTTAGTGTTGTTATTATTATTATTATTATTAAAATTTGGTTCCACAATGCCTTCTATCATTGATAGGTTCATGCTCAGGAATACAATAGATTTTGTTAGCATTCTTGGCTCCCCCCTTCCCAGTTTGGATTTATTATTTCATCAGCAAAGTGAAGTTTCAATGTGGAAATGCCTTCCATCAATACAGATTAATACATTGTCCAGAATTTACAGTCTTAGAGAGTTCCTTGGGAATGAAAAGTTGATCACACCTCTGATGTTTTTCACAAATCTGAGGCCGGATTTGCACCCAAAAGTGTTCCTCACTATAAAACCCACCCATTTTCTATCTCCTATCCAATTCAATCACTAAGTATTAATTGGAGGGTGGGACAAAGATGGTGTTTGTGATTCTGTTTTAAAATGCAGTCAAATAATCAATTATGGCAAGAATTTTAAAAAAATAGAAATGGGATTAAATGTGATTAGCAATACTAGTTAGCCTCTTTTAGACTAGCAGTTTTGTTTTTACTGCTGCCATAAATCTGAAAATCTTTGAAAAAAAGCTGAATAAATTACAGACTAGAAAGGCTATATGTGTGTGGTGGTTTTTTTTTTAACTTCATATTAAAAAATAAGATGTAGGGCAAATTTTGAAAAATTCTAGAGTGACACCAGAGCAAATGCTTTATCCCAGATGGCACAGGAGACAGCTACCCCTTTAATCAGAGGTAATAAAATGAGGGAACGGAGAATATGGGACTTGCAACTTGGCCACTTTGTCCTGCAGAGTGTACAACACAGTCACTGCAGGGTGAACATTTTCAAAGAGACTCATGCAGAGTGATGCTTGCCAGTGGGCAAGGAATCTTGCTGCTTCTTGTTGAGCACTGAAAAGAAAAAGGCATGTAAGCGAGAGGCTCTTGCGTTTACACAGGGAGACTTAGGAACACACTGAGCTCTTGGCACCTGACCTTCCTTTCAGTGGTTTGGTTTTCCATTTGGACTCGGCATTACTATTTCCTAGTAGTAAAGCCAAAAGTTTTGCAATGGGAGGATGGGTGTCGAGGAGAGGCATCTGGGACAACATCTCCAAAATAAATGAAGTTCTTAATGGAAAAAAAGTCTCTGTTGAATTTTGTGGTCCTGATATGTCTATATATAATTTACTACATTTTTTTATTTAAACATTTTTATTTTATCTGTCTAAAACTCTCTGTCTAATCCAGATAAAGCTTGCATATTTTGTCTCTATGCCTCTTCATTTTATTTTAGTATTTTCTTTCCAATGAGGCCCCGTTTCCCTTTTTCCTTCTGATTTGAACACACTGTACACTAACAAGGAATTTTTTTTTTAATGCTGTTCTGCCCCAGATTCTAGTTTTTGGAAAGCAGAACTTACACGTTTTCCTCCAATCTTTTGCTTCTTATATCTTACATTACTCTTTCATTCATTGGTTATTTTATGTCTTTTAAAAGTGTCTTTCTTTGAGCTGTAATAATCTCCAAACTCAAATAGACTAAGAAATTAATCAGAAATTAATTTAAATTGAATAAGAAGGGGGGAAATAAAAACTGAAAACACATTGCCTTTCTTCTGTTGCTATTCTCTGATTGTAATTGATTCATGTATGTATGCATATATATACATGCATATATACACATACATGTAAGCAAGGTATACATATGGGTATGTGTGTGAATATATGTAAAATCTTCATCCTTCTCCTCCAAAGTGATTTCTCTCATATATAATTCCCCAATTCACAACTATTATTTTAAAGTATTCATCTTATTCCAATCACTTATTTAATCATTATGAAATCAATGCTTTCCTCTGTCATTTTGTAGTTTTCTTTTCTCATGCTTGTATTGAGTCTAGGCCATTACCCATTATAAATATTCATGAAACTTTTTACTCTGGCTTTTTATCTACTCTATCTATTCCAGTTTGGACCTTGACTTTTGTTTTGATATCTTTTCCCACACTTCCCTCCCACAAAAATACAGATTTTCTTATTTCCGTTATTTTAAATGAAATTATTAGTGCTGTTGGTGTACAGAATAAATAATTTATTTGCCTAGATCTTTGCAGAATTTTATCTATTTGCATTTGATTCTTTCTGACTGTGTGATCCTGGGCAAGTCACCAAATCTCTCATTATTCAAGCCAACTCTCTTAAGATCATAAATTGGATTAAAAGACCTGTACAGTAAAATTCTACTACCAGTTTTTATTAAGTTACTTCCTTATGCTAGAAACTGAGCTAAGGATTCACATTCTAATGAGGGAAAAACATGCAAAACTTATATACATACAATCTAGACGGAGAAAATGGTAGGAATTTGTTCATAAAATGTTTAACTCTCAGCTTTCCAAAACAACAAGCAATCCACCTTTAAGTTTAATTAGTATTATTAATACTTCCTCCTGCACTTTAAAAAATCTAGACAGCAAAATAATAAAGAGAGATTTGATTTGTTTGCATTTATTCATTATAAAAATTTAACAAATTGGCTCTGGATTTGGTTTTATCTTCTTAACATCCCAGCTCATGTAAACATTTGTTTTAAGGTCCTGAGATACTAAGCCAAAACCTGCTTCAGGCAGCCATTATTATACATTTCTAACCTAGATTTTTTTCCTCTCAAACATTCTTCTGATGAGCAGTATTTCACTTTATTGCAAGTTTCATTTGGACCTTTTTTTCTGTGGTGTATGATGCCTCTGTTGGTAGAGAATGGGCACTGGAGTAGGAGTATTTTCATCAAAGTGGTGAGAGACAAAGAAAGCAAATTGCTATGTTTATTTGCAATCAGAGAAAGTGAGAGTGGGATTAATGAGCCTGTAGAACCTGCATAATCTTTAAGATAAGGTTTTGCCTAGTTTCCTGATTTGGAAGAACAAGTGGCTATTGAATGGAAGACTTGGTGGAATGAAATAGAAATATTAGGTTGTGTATCTGTTGACTTGAACAAGGAGGTTATTCTTGGGCATCTCTGGTGAACGGAGGGCATAGGATGCTGATTGGCAGGAAGTATAAATGCTGATGTAGGCAACAGTTTGTATCTAGTAAAATCATTTAAGACAATTGATTTTTATCGAAAGCTTTCTGAAAACTAATTTGCTTCTCATTTTTTCCTCAATAAATTATCCCCATAGAACAATTCAAAGCACGGTAGCGATAATGTGCTTAGCCCATCTGCTGGCACCTGATAGTCAAAGGACAGTGGGCAGTGGTGTAAATATGTTTTATGAGTTGACATGGAGCAGCAGCAGGTATTTAATAATCATATGGGAAACTGAACTCTGGTGACTCCCCATATGGATCCCAGATTGGCACGGCGGCAGGGCCCCATGATTCAAGTTTAGAAGTATGTGAGGGCTCAGTACATTAGACCTATCAAGGCTGAGGTAGGGGGAGAGATAGGATTATTCCCACTGGGTCAGGAGGAGGGCTCTAAGCTACATCTATCTATTCCTACCTTCTGGTTGAGGTAATCTACATATCAGGTTGGTTTCCAATCCAGAAAGAACCACTTGCCTAGAGAGTTAATAATCAGTGAGGTGGGCAGGGGAGCAAAGAGAGGGGGGCCTGAGAGAAAAACATTAACATGAAACAATGATAAACCAGAGCTATTTAACTTATGTCTTTAAGTAGAAAAATTTAAGGTTGAGAAAACATGACCATCTAAATCCTTTAATCCACTGGCTGACATTTATAGTGACTGAGAAGGATTAATCATTTTGATCTCCAGATGAATCACTTTGAGTAGCTAATATTTAAAAGTAATAAACTTTGGACTTAAAGTAATTAGCACAGTGAAACTGATTCATGCTTCAGGTTTTTGCCCCTCTTTGTAAAAAGTCCTCAGAAGGACAAGATTTCAGAAAACTAATAAGTAATACAGAAAATATGCTAACACATGTCAGATTTCTCTCTCTCTCTCTCTCTCTCTCTCTCTCTCTCTCTCTCTCTCTCTCCATGCAGGTATAGGAAGAATGGGAAAATAAAAACTTTGCCATCTCTATGCATCAATACATAACACTAGTAAGTACTCTCTAGTTAGACCAGAGGTTGTATTTCTTCTGAAGTTGTGGTCTTATTCATTGTAAAAGCACTTTAAGCTTAGTCTATCTCAGCCTTTAAAGTTTAAATCAAACAACTCTGGCTTCCAGAAACTTTCCTGTTTGCAAATATTAAAATAGGTCCTTTGGGGATATATTTACCTCTACATAGATTAAAAATGAAAATAAAATGCTTTTAATTTCACTGCAGGTTAGGACAAAGTAAAAATCCTGAAGGCAAACATGAATGACTTGAAATTCTTATTAACATTATTTTTTATAGAGAGCCAATCTTCTATTTTTTTTTTTTTTTGCTGAGGCTATTGGGGTTAAGTGACTTTCCCAGGGACACACAGCTAGGGAATGTTAACTGTCTGAGACCAGATTTGAACTCGGATCCTCCTGACTTCAGGGGTGGTGCTCTATCCACTGCACCACCTAGCTTCCCCTAGAGCCAATCTTCTTGAGAGTTTCTGAGATAATGTTTAGAATGTTTATGTGATGCTTTCAGGATAAAGAAATACAGTATTCTAATACTACTTGGAACATGCAATATTATTGGAAAGACAATGACTCAAAGAGCAAAACATGTTGGATAGAATAAAGTCATATAAATGGTAGCTAAATGTTATATACAAAAAGGAAACTGAAATGAGATTCTTTATACTTAAAAATAAAGATTATACTTTGAAAGGAATGATCACATCCAAATCAATAAATCAAAAAGTATTAATTAAGTCTCTATTGTATGCCAAACATTGGGGTCAGAAAGACCACACTGAAACAGTCCTTGTCCTTAAGGAATTTAAATTCCTAATGACAACAACATACATTTCTTTCTATCTTAGCATGTTCTTGTTTACAATTTAAAAAGCTAGTGATTGTGTGTTTACTATACATAGAATGTTGATATCAAGTAATAACTTTTCTTTTGTCTTTTCTCAATTACAATGATTATTTACTTGTACAAAATATATTTTTATTTCACTTTTTACTCTGAAATATTTATGTGTTGGAAAAATTCTCTAAAGAGTTGTATAATCCAAGTGCCTATAACTGTGCACTTGAAATATTACTCTAGTAATAACAATAACTAACATTTATGTAGTCCTTTAAGGTATGCAAAGCAATTTAGATGTATTAACTTATTGAATCCTCACAGTAACCTTATAAAGTATGTACTATTATTACATACATTTTTACTGGTAAGGAAACCAAGGCATGTTAAGCGACTTTGTCCAACATTCAAATATCTAGGAAAGATCAGGCAAGATTTAAATTCACTTCTTCCTGATTCTAAGTCCTGTGTTTTAACCACTATTATCACTTAGCTGCCTAGAGGAAAAATTTCTTCATTTAATAATGAGAAGTTATTGTTTGGTGTACACATAATTGAAACTGTTTTATTTTTACCTTTTTATTTTCAAAATATATTCTAAGGTAGTTTTCAGCATTCACTTTTGCAAAACCTTGTGTTCCAATTTTTTTCCCTTCCTTTCCCTCTACCCCCTTCCTTAGATAGTAAGTAATCTAATATATGTTAAACCTGTGCAATTTGAAGGTGTTTTTAAAGGAAGATTTTTATCATGGTTTGGAGGTGATGCTGTGACCAATCACTATCTCCAGATCCAAGAGGAATAGGGTCTTACTCCAGAAGGATTAAAAAAAAAAAAACCAAACAAACAACAACAACACACACACACACTTCTAACTTGCAGCCAGATTTTCCTAAGCATCCAGGTTCTTCCTACTATTTCTGCAGCAATGACAATGCAGTGGAGTTCTGTGCCTGGAATCCAAAAGATCTGAGGGCAAATCCTGCTTCAGATATTTCCTACCTGAGTGATCTGAGCAAGTCAATTAATATGTTTGCCTCAAAAAAGCATCCAACTCCCAGGACTATTGCAAAGTTCAAATGAGATGATATTGTTAAAGTACTTGTACAGTGCATGGTACATCATAGACACTACATGAATGTTAACGTCATTATTATCATTATTATTATTATTGCTGCTGCTGCTACTACTGCTACCACCACCACCACCACCACCACCATAACTTCACCTCCTCCTTCTCATCCTTGTCCTCTTTCTATTCCATAGAATTGCATGATCCTTTGTAAAAATTTAGAGTCAGTATGTGGCTTCTTTGGATAAACTTCCCTTCTGCAATGTAACTCAACACTTCTTCTACAACTTAAAGTTTTCTAGAATCAACGTGACACCAAAAGATTAAGAGGCTAGCCCTGGACCATTTTGTGTCAGAGGCAACATGGGACCAGATATTGTGGATTTCTAGGTCAGCTCTCTTTTCATACTATGCTACAACTGATTCCAAAGTTGTACTTTACAGTTTAAAAACTGCTTTTATGTTTATCGTCTCATCTGACCCCAACAAATTCTACAAAATGGGCAGGATCTTTATTGATTCCATTTTATAGATAAGAAAACTGAGGGTAAAGAGATTTATGCAAAATCATGCATTTAGTACACATGAAAGCTAAGTCTAAAATCCAAGTCTCCTCCGTCTTAGTTCAGGGCTTAAAACCAATGTATGTTTCATGATTATTTTCTAAAGTGAATAGGAGAACTATCATGGGTGTTTTGAAAGGAGATAAAACATAAAGAATCTGGGTTAGTATAGAGATAGAAAAAACTGGAAAAGGATTAATGTGGATTTAAACTTCTATTTGTGTGTGTATGCATGTGCACTTTTGTGTGAATGTCTGTACTAGACTCACAGTTTTCTCAGGTGCTTCTGAGGCATAGTCCTGGACCTGGAAAGATTTTGCAACAAATAGAAAGACTTCTATTTGAATTGTCTTAGGAAGATTCTGAAGATCCCCCTGGCAGGATAAGAGAGACCAGGCGCTGAGGTCCTTTTTCAGACTAAACTGCCAACCACTGCAGAAAGCACAACTCCATGGGGTGGTCACATTGAGTAACAAATGTATACTTGCCAAAACAATTATTTCATGGAGAACTCCCACAGGGCAAGTGCTCACAAGGGGGTCAGAAAGTGTCCAAGGACACTCTCAAGGTCTCGCTTAAGAACTTTAGAATCGATTGTATGACATGGGAAACACTTGCACAAGACCTTTCTGCATGACGTGCCCTCGTCAGAGAAGGTGTGCTCTGTAAGCAAAACAGAAGAGAATTAGCCCAAAGGAAACGTGTGATATGCAAAATTAGAGAAGCCCCCAAATGTTCACAGGGATTATTGTGTCCAACCTGTGGCAGAGCACTGGGAGCTCATATTGTGGATCAGCTACATTGTAACTCTGGTCCTCTTGGAGAAGGAAAGACAATAACCTCCCAACCAACTTTAAGTACAAGTGGGAAAATGAATTCTGCTACATATCTGTCACATAAGAACTCGTTTTCTGCTATCTTATCCTGCCAGGTGATCTTCAGAATCTTCCTAAGAATTCAAATGAAGCCTTTTCTTCTTGTTGCAAAATAAAAATTCAGAGTCCAGGACTACATATGCCTCAGAGGCTCCTGAGTAAAATGTGGCTGTAGTGCAGATACTCACACAAAAGTGCACATGTGTGTACACAGACACACAAACATACACAGGCACATATACACAGATACAGACATGGAGAAACACACACAGACACACTTCTCTTAGGACCTGTGGATTTTTTTTTGACAAAGATATTAGAGTGGTTTGCCATTTTCTGCTCCAGATAAGAAAACAAAGGCAAAAATTGTTAAGTGACTTAGGGTCCTATACACAGGGTCACACAGCTAGTAAGTATCTGAGGCCACATTTGAACTCAAGTCTTCCTGATTTCAGATCCAGTACTCTATCCATTGCACTACCTAGCCGTCACTGAGTGTATGACCTTGGGAAAATCACTTAGATTTGTTCTAGGTCAGTAGAGTCAAATTTAAATAGAAATGGGGCCAGAAGGATCATTGCGAGTGTATACTGACTTAGAAAACCACATATTTTGTTTGTCTATATTAGAAAAAAGCATGATTACCTTCATTGCCCTTGTGGAAGTCCAATCAAGATCAAAGGCTTTAAATTCTCTCTCTTTTTTTAACTGACAAATAGAACACTGTTTACTGGTAGAGAAAAGAAATTGCTTTGGGAGAAATCATTCCCATTATGGGAGCATTCAATTTGGTATTTTTTTGTTTGCACAATGTAGTTCCTTAAATGTAACCTCTAATCCTAGAGGGTTGCCTGAGGCACTGAAAGGTTTAGAGATTTAGCTAGCCAGTGTCAAAGGAGCAACTTGAATACAGATCTTCCTAAAGCCATGGCCCAACCTTCTCTTATCTATAACAGATTACTTGTAAAATACTTGTTTAATACATTTTTCTGTCATTACAAAAATAGGAAATTTGTTTTCCTAAAGATTCACAGTTAATTTTTAATTTTACACATAATAGCTAACATATAGTTTAAAGTTTGCCAAAATATTTACATATTTAGAAATTATTCTATGTTATAGCATTTGATTCTCACAATAATATGTGAAGTACAATAGAAGCTGTTATTATCCCATTTTCTAAGTGAGGAAACCAAAGCTTGGAAAGGTGAAATAACTTCCCTAGAGCTACCACAGTTAATAAATATCTGAGGCAAGAATCTATCCCAGGTCTTCTCAAGGCAAATTTGACATTCTATCCATCATTCCAAATTGACTCTCTTTCTAGATGGAAGTAAAAGGAATAAAGGGTCTATTTCATCCAGTTTGAAACATGAATTCCTGTTTTTCAAAGCTGAGTGTTAGCAGAGCAAATAGGCTCTCATGAAAACATAAGGGTCACAGTGTCCAGACTGGTTAACCGTATAATGTTAATTACTTTGGAATCCTGGAGGTGTTTCCAAGAGATCTAGGAAACAGATATTTCTTCTTCTCAGATTTCACTTTTTTGTATAAAGAAAACTGATATTTCTCTATATCGATTATTTTCTTTCTTTTTTGTTTTTGTTTTTTTGCTGAAGCAATTGGGGTTAAGTGACTTGCCCAGGGTCACACAGCTAGGAAGTGTTAAGTGTCTGAGGCCACATTTGAACTCAGGTCTTCCTGACTTCAGGGCTGGTGCTCTATTTATTGTGCCACCTAGCTGCCCCCATATCAATTATTTTCGAAATTCATCTTCATGGCCTTGTTGAATCTAAAGCCTCAGATGCCTTCATAACCTCTGCAAACAATACCCATATTATGGGGAAGGAAGGTAGGAAAAACTTATTCTGTCTTTTCCTGTCTCTCTCTGTCTCTGTCTCTGTGTGTGTCTCTCTCTCAATAATTTTATCCAAACATTTCTTAGATTGAAAATGAATCTAAGAGTATGTGAGGGCAAGTTTTCTTCAAATAACAAAGACAGCTTAGTATCCAAGAATTTAGATTGATATTTGACTACTGTTTTCTTTAAATATCAAAGAGAACTATAATAGAGGAATTTAGAACACTCTCCCGAGACAGTGCACTGCTTCTTACTCACAGGTAGCTCCTCAAAGACTAAAACTTCAAATAAAGGAGTTAACCAGGAAGTCACACAGATGGATTTGAAGAGGGACAGATTTGAACCCAAATGTTACTGCCAAAAAGCAAAGCATTCCCATAACTGTTGTCAACTCAACTTTACAGTTTCCAAATATACCAGGTATTTGTCCAAGGTCTAAAAATATAAAACTTTGGTTATAAGGAGATTTTTTTTAGAAAATCAACTTAAGTAGTAACTCTGGAAAGCATTACTGTGAACTAGGACAAAATATCACATTATTCAATTTCCATTTGGAATCTAATGGTATAACATAGTTGGAGGGAGAGAAAAGATTTCTAATCTCAGGGAAATGTTCATTTTCTGATTGTTCTATTTCCATTTAAAACAATGAGACTAATCTGAGATCCTATAAGATCAGTCTCTATTTTTAGGACTGTTAGAAAATGTAGCATTACAAATTAAGACAACTCTGAGATACTACTACACACCTGTCAGATTGGTTAAGATGACAGGAAAAGATAATGATGAATGTTGAAAGGGATGTGGAAAAACTGGGACACTGATACATTGTTGGTGTAACTATGAACAGATCCAACCATTCTGGAGAGGAATTTGGAACTATGCTCAAAAAGTGATCAAACTGTGAATATACCCTTTGACCCAACAGTGTTTCTATTGGGCCTATATCCCAAAGAGATCTTAAAGGAAGGAAAGGGCCTCACATGTGCAAGAATGTTTGTGGCAGCCCTTTTTGTAGTGGCTATTAACTGGAAACTGAATGGATGTCCATCAATTGGAGAATGACCGAACAAGTTATGGAATGTGAATGTCATGGAATATTATTGTTCTGTAAGAAAAGACCTGCAGGATGATTTCAGAGAGGCCTGGAGAGACTTGCATGAACTGATGCTGAGTGAAACAATCAGAACCAGGAGATCATTATACACAGCAACAACAATATTACATGATGATCAATTCTGATGGATATGGTTCTCTTCAACAATGAAATGTTTCAAACCAGTTCTAATTGTTCAGTGAAGAAAGCCATATACACACAGAGAGAGGGATATGAAATGTGGACCACAACACAACATTTTCATGCTCCCTATTCATGTTTGCTTGCATTATGTTTCCCTTCTCAGATATTTTTTCTTATAGATCTGATTTCTCTTGTACAGCAAGAAAACTATATAAATATATATACACATATTTGATTTGTCAAGTATTTTAACATAATTAACACATATTAGACTTCCTGCCATCTAGGGGAAGGGTGGGGGGAGGGGGTGAAATTTGTAATAGAAAACTTTGCAAGGGTCAATGTTGAAAAATTACCCATGCATATATTTTGCAAATAAAAAGCTTTAATAATAAAAAAGAAAATGTAGCATTATCTTGTAAGCATCTGGCTTATCAATAGCAAGATTGTTCTTGGGTTCTTGCTATGCAAGGGCATCATTTTGAGAAAGAACAGATTTCTGGGATGGAGAATTTCTCACCTAAAAACGAGATTGTAATGATAGTAGCTAATATAGTTTCTAAAACAGCTATAAGGTTTGGTACCTTCACTCACTGTCCAGCAGGCCAACTAAGACTCCTTAAAGAGACTAGTTGGAGTGATCAAATGTATTCTACTCATTTTCAATGGCTATCCTTCATGCCTTGAATGATCTCCCTCCTTACTTCTACTTTCAAGATTCAGATAAAATCCTACTTTCTACAAAAACTTTTAATAGCCTTCCTTAATAATAGTACCCTTCTCTTGAGACTATGTTTAATTTGTCCTGTGAGTATTTTGTTTTGGAGAGAACAATTTAATGTTTTTTTCCCATCAGACTGTTAGCTCTTTGAAGATTTTTTTTAAAAAAAATTTGTATCCCCGGCATTTATCATAGTGTCCAATATTTAATAGGCATATAATAAATGCTTGCTGACTTCATACAGATTTCTAAAGAAACTTCCATTCACTCATGATAATTAGCCTCCCTCACTTTCTATAAATTCTTGGCAGCCAACTCAACAGTATTCATCCATATTGCAAGCATAGATAGCAGCACAGTAGAAATTCCTGGTGGATGCTCTTGAATAAATTTAGACTGAGCATAACAACTACATTTCTGTTTTTGTTTTTTTGTTTTTTTTTTTTTAGGGTTTAAGCCTCTATTGCATTTCATTGCAGGTCACAGACATAACAAATACAAAGAAAATAGCATGTCTTTTCTATAAGATACAAACTTCTTGCCAGAGTCTAGATATTACCATACTGTCAATGTTACATTCATACCATTCACTACAATGAGCATTAGCTAAGTGATAAATTATCCCTCCAATTATTCTATAATATTTTGTAACTCCCCCCCAGCCAGATTATATTTTGGACTTAAACACGGTGATAAGAACATTCTATAGTTTCTTATGATTTTATTTCAGAATACTTTTTCCTGTTATTTTTGGTTTGCATATCACCTACATTTCCTGATATATTTCTGCACATTTCTCCCTCCCAGAAAACTATCCTTTAAGGAAAAAAAAAAGCATGAGGGGGGAAAGTTCAGCAAAACTAACCAACATATTGAACATATATGATGTGATATTCTGTGTTCTAAAACTCACCTATGTAAGGAAGAGAGAAGAGGTATGACTAATTATTTTTAAAGAACATAAAAGTGAAATACAGATACATTTTAACCAAGAGAGGACAACTACACCTTGAAAAAAGATCATCAGTGGATAGAATGTTAGAAGCACTATACTGTGTTATTGGTACCTAGTTGTTTATCATCTTATTTATTTTTTAATAAAAAAATAGCAGGGTGCTATATAGGGAGCAGGCAGCAGAGAATTTCTAATTTCCTAAGTCACTTCATAATTCATGCTTAGAGAGTAGTTGTTTAGTAAAGTGATAGGTTCAATTTATAGGAGTATTTGTTATTCCTCTTTCATTTATCATTATCAAATGAGATAATATTTGTAAGTGCTTATTAGAACAGAGCCTGGCACATTTAAGGTGCTTAATTAGTGCCTATTCTCTTCCTTCTGCCTACTTTTTCATGTTCCAATAGAAAGAATAGTAATCAGGGGAAAATTCAACAATAGAACTTCCTTCTATCCATCCATTCTACTATCTATCTATCCATCCATCCATCCACCCATTCATCCATCCATCTATCCTTATATATTCATATCTATGTATGTATATTACAATAACCCTCAAAATTAGATTGTAGAGGTATATTACTCTCCCTATTCGGTATATGAAAAATAGCATTTCAGAGAAGTGAATGACTTACCCACAATTATATATAACTAGGAAGGTCAGGATAGACCTTTTCTTTATCTCAAAATGCCCAACAACCAATTTTTATAATAGCTTTTTATTTTTCCAAATACATGCAAAGATTGTTTTCAATATTCACCCTTGCAAAACCTTGTGTTTCAAGTTTTTTTCCTTTCCTTTCCCCCATCCTCTCCCCCAGAAAGCAAATAATACAATAAATGTTAAACATGTACAATTCTTATATACATATTTCCATATTTATCATGCTGCACAAGGAAAAAATCATAGCAAAAAGAGGAAAAATGAGAAGAAAAAACCACAAGCAAGCAAAGAAGAACAACAACAAAAAGGTGAAAATACTATGTTATCATCCCCATTCAGATCCCATAGTCCTCTGGATGCACACGGCTCTCTCCATCACAAGTCATTATTGGAATTGGCTTGAATCTTATTTTTGAAAAGAGGCAAGTTTATCATAATTGGTCACCACATGATCTTGTTGTTGCTGTGTACCTATTCTTTTGGTTCTACTCACTTCACTTAGTATCACCAACAATCTTTCTAGAATTGGGGGACTTCTTTTCACATACTTGAGGCAGCTAAATGGCATAGTAGCTTAAGTATTGGACTTGGTAATAAGGAAAATCTGATTTGGAAAGACTGCTGCAGACATTTGCTAGCTTGTGTGTCCTTGGGCAAGCATTTAATTTCTCTCAGCCTTAATCTCCTCATCAGCAAAATGGGGATAATAACAGCATCCATCTTAGAGGATGTTGTTGGTTGCATGGAGATAAAATTTTTAAAGTGCTTTGTAAACTTCATAGGGATATATAAATGCTATTAGCTATACTTCTAGCTAAAGTGGATTGCTTGGCATTAAACAAATTAAACCTCCCTTCCCTATATTTGTTACTTTGCTCACTCATCCCCTAGATTGAGTTCCTAGAGTGAGTTGCATCAGTCTCACTATTGCAATCAAAGGGTCACAAATGGCATTTATTGCGACTTCTGCCTCTACAATTGCCTGTAGAACACATTCTGACAAATAATCAAACTTTTCTTGTCTTTAAAGAGTGGGAACTCACTACTTTCTACTCTAATTTGGAGAGGCTAATTGGCAGGAAGTTTTTCTTTACATTGATTCTATGTCTATCTTTCTAAAACATTCACCATTGTTCCCAGTTTTGCCCTCTATGGTCCCATGGGACAAGTGTAATCCCATTTTCATGTGTAAATTCTGCAGATACTGGAAGAGAACTATCCTTTCTACTCAGTTGTCTCCAGGCTTTGTAATCTCGATTTTCCTTTTCTGGGTACAGTTTAGCAATGTTCTTTCTAAAATGGGTTGCCCACAATGTAAAATCTGTCTAAAGGTTAGAAATCCTGAAATCATTCAAAGTCTCCAGCTAAATGTCTTCTCGTTCTCCTTAGAAATCTCATAGTACTTTTCACTTCTGTTCCACTATCATATTCTAAGTGATATTTATACTTATTTGTGAACTTGATCTACCCACCTAGATTGCTAGCTCCTAACAGGCAAAGTCTGTATATATATTTATTTGTGTATATGTATATGTACACATACATATATATGTGCATATATGTATATACACCCCTACAAATATATTTTCTCTTCATAAGACTCCAATAGCTAACAGTAGTATCCTATACACAGCAGATAGATAATAGCTATTTATTGAATTAAACTAAATCATGTTAAAAACTAAAGAATCTATTTACTTTTAGGACAAAACTATCAATATAAATATGCACAAAATTTAAAACATGAAATAAAAACCCTCAAGTTATCATTTTATACTGAGCACCGAGGATATAAAAACAAAAGTATGTAGGCTGCATACATGCACATAATATGCACACATGCATATATATACACACACACGTATGTGTATGGAAACTATGAGTAGGGAAGGACCTCTTAGACACAGAGCTAAGAGGGAACCATAGGCATCAATGAGTCCAAATTTCTCATATTCCAAATGATGAGTATGAGGGCAAGACAGATAAACAGGTTTGTCCAAGGTTCCTCAAGTAGTAAGCAAGAGAGTGAGGATTTGGAGAGTTTTGCTTTGGATAATTACAAGAACTGTGAATATAAGTGGCTAAATGTCATACTATTCTCAGTTTTAAAAATAAGTAGCATTGATTTGATAATATTTCCAAAGCAAGAGATTAAATTAGGAGGAGGAGGTAGGATGCAGGGATGAAGGCATAACTAGCCTGTACAGCTATTTAAAAAAAACCTTGACTAATATTGAAATTTAATTTTTATTACATACATGGTGGCTGGCCCAACAAATGAAACTTTTTCTGCCTCAGTAATTCCTAATGACTACTTAGTAAGGCATGGAGAGGTTGTACTATATGTCAGTAGAGCAATGAAATCATGGATCCTTGAAATTCTGAAGTGTATATGTTAACAGTGGCAATAAAAACACGTTGCCCATTGTATAATTAAATTGACAGCACAATAAGAGGGAATTCGATTCAGAAAATTAGAAAATATTCTCAAAAAATAAGACGAGTTTTTTTACAAAGTTTGTTGTGTTACAAATAGTCTTTTACATATACTTCTCCATTGCCCTTCTATATATTTCCTATCCCAGTCATAATATCAGCAAAAGAAAAAAAAGAAAGAAAGCAACATCATTGAGTGCAAGAAGGTGCATAGAACAACATTCAGCCCAAATGAGGGAGAAATGGGTGTCTGTGAAGGTGTCAGACTAAGTTTCTGAGACTGCCTTCGTTGCTTAATAGAATGTACAGTTATAAGCATTCCCAGACTACTCCATTAAAAAAGTATTAATTTGACTACCCTAAGAGTAAGAAAGGAATTCATTCAGTCCTTGGTCTGTCTTTTTAGATCAACAGCAAAGGTGTTACACATGTTATTTATTGCTTTTTATGATGTAGTGACACATTCCCCAGAAATCTAACGAAACTCCCTTTCCCTTGCTTAATAAAGTCTAAGAGCAATTACCACTTTTGGGGTGCCCAATTTTTCCCTTTGGATATATTTGGTTTTGTCTGTATTTTCTAGAAATTATTTTTTTCAATTAAAGCAGCTGAATTTATTATTATTTTGGGGGCAGTGCTAGTTCCTTTTCCCTCTAATTCCTTCAGCTCTGCTATTTTCCTACTTTCTTTTCCTGGGCTGCTGCTGCTTCCTCCCCTCCTCTCCCACCCCTAGCTTCCTTGTTTAATTCCCCTTCTCTAAGAACACCCTAAGAACTATCAAGCCTTGGCTCACACAAAATGGATAATAGTACTGCATGGTCCCATAAGGGAGTTTGAAGCCTAGAATTTCTACAGATGGTATCGCTATGTCATCATAAAGAGCCTGGGTTGTATTAACACTGCCCAGGAGGTAAACATTTCAGTTCTCTATTTTTAACCCCTCTAAGCACCATTCTTTGCCAAAGTTGAATGCTTGCTTGGGGTGGAGCTTGGCCTTCCAAATTTTATAATTTTACCACCACATGTGCTGTATGCTGCTTAAAACTTCTTTTTCCCAATGTTCCCTGTGTCGTTGCTTCTCAGATGGCATAAACACAGTTATTTTTTGCTATAGAAAAGTGAAATTGTATACTGGGCCCAAAATCTATGTATTTCCACCTACCCACCCTAATTCTTTCTTTTGAAATAACCAGTGTTGGTAGTGGGCTCCCAACCTGAATTGTGACAAGCTTAGAGCAAAATGTTGTAGAGGGAGGGATTGTTCTATTTTAAAGGCACAATTTAATTAAAGGCTAGATCCCATTGGATTTTTCTCTTCTACCAAGGGCACCTTTCTCCATTTCTTTTCTATATACCCAACAAAAACTGCCAAATAAAATCTTAAAATGTTTTATTTTTTATAATAAATAGTATCACTAGTAACTCATAAGCTGTTATGTAGACATAGTTTGAGAATATTAAATATTTTTGACAAAAGAAGATTTCAAGGAAACATTTGTAAAAGCAACTATGGTATATCAGTAGGGAAAAGGCTTATAGAATTGTTTTAACTTATTTTAAATGAATGCTTATAAATATTTATAAATGAGCTTAATAAATAATATTTTATTTATTAATATAAATAATAAAACAAAAAGTATATATAAATATATAAAATAAGCTTATAAATCCTAATGTATAATAATTAAAAGAAAGGTAACAACTTTCATTTTTTCACTCATTTTTCTAGCAAAATTTCCAAACCTTTTTTTCTTTTTTGGCCACCTCATGCTTGGTTTTAGATTAAAAAAAAACTTGAATACCTATCAATGAGGAAAAATTAGATCTATTTTCTTTTAAGTGATAGTTATCCTTTAAAATCCTAATAAGTTTGTCAATTCAGATCTGGAAAGGATCTCAGGGGCCATTCTATCCAATTAGTTTCTGAAGGCTACCTATTCTAGATACTAAGGTGTGGAGGAGTATCTAAGTGGAGAAGATGCCCATATCAACAGTCATAGACACTTCAAAGCTTGCAGTCAGTATCTTGGAGGATGTACATTATAGCTTCAATTAAAAAAGTGAAAAAAGTAAAAATTTAGAAAGATTGAAGGGAAGACTACTTTATATAAGATGGAACAAAGTTATGGAAACTTTGTACAGTACAGGGAAGTATAGGGCAAAAATAAAAACAGTTCTATAAAAAGAAGAGCAAATTTATTTTTAAAAAAAATTGAATTGTCCTAGCCGATTTTTGAAGATGACTTCCACAGAGACAAACAAGGATCTTATACAAGAACTTCCTTCATGCCATTGTCTGATGCTATAGAATTCTGTGCACGATGGATGAACATAGTGCTGATCCACTTTATCAATGTTAATGTTTTTAGCATTACTTTCCCAGGAGAAAGGTGCATAGAGTGGACTTTTTTTCCCTCTGGTGGATCACTTTCTTTCTTCAATGTTTAACTTGAAAGCCACCTACATATAAGGCATTTCTTAATGCTCTCCCCAGCTTCTTGTGATCTCTTTCACCAAATTATATTTATTTTTGCTTACATTTTGTGTATTCTTATATTATACATAGTCATAGTTTCTATTTTTGATATAATGCAAGCTACTTGAAGGCAAAGGTAGCTTCGTTTTTATCTCTGGTATCTCCAGAGTTTGGTACAAAATGTTTTGTACCTAATTAGTACTTAACAAAAGCTTATTGATTGAAAAGAGAAGGATTTCTTTACTTTTTTTTTTCTTTCTTGTTTGTTGACTACTTAGGAGTCAGGTCTCAGCTACCAACAATTTATATATACATACATACATACATACACATGTATATATATATTCTTCACTATGAAGTCCCCATTTGAAGACACCAAGGCTCCAACCACTTCCCTACCAGTTATTAACATTTTTTAAGTCCCTAGAACTACTGGGAGAGTTCCATTAGTGTAAAATGTATAAATGAAACACTGAGTTCCACCTACTTTGGTCAACTGTATAGCCATTGCCTCCACACTAACAAAGGTTTCAGAATGTAATGAATCTGTACCTCACAGATAACTTTTTGATTTTATTTTTATCTGATGTATTGTATCTAGTGGCTCTCAAGGAAAAGAAATCACAACAGTGGATATTTTTTTTCAAGAACTTATCAGAAAAAGGATGAAAATACTTGACCAGGGCAAAAAGAAATTTCAAAAAAACCCCACATATAATTGACCAATATTTAGTGTGCCTTGTTACTATGTAGGAGAAGCTACCTACCTTGCCTGGTATACTCGTCGGCTTCTCTGTGAACCAAATCCTTTACCCTGTTCCCATAGAGCAGCCGAGAGGAATCATGATCAAAAGCTTTCAGGGTTTCACTGGAACTGTAAGACTTCTGGGTAGGCACCCTGCACTCCTCATTGTCGGCTGAAGAATTTGTGTAACGGCGTTGTTCCTTTTCTCGTCTGCTCTTTGTCAAGGAGCAATAAGGTCTGCGTTCCTTTACATCCATACTTCATTCCTTCTGTGGGCTCATCAGTCCCACTTATTACAAACTCTCTTCAACATTCAATCTGCTCTTGCGTCTGGAAGAAAAAAATATCAATGTTCATCCATAGTCAACATATTTTGTACACTAACTTTTATATTAATACAATTTCAAGTGACCTGACAGACAATGGAAAATTCTATGATGGGTGTAAATAAGCTGCATTACATTACCAAGAATGGCATGGGTTTGAAAAATAGAAAGAAAAAAAAAGAAAACTGTAATACAGAGGAAGAAGGCTGGCCTGTCTTTCAGTGAGGTTTGAGCACAAGTCTCACTTCTTATACATATTGGCTGTATGACTTCAAGCTTAATCTTTCAGGGTTCTGGACAATTCTTTACAATGGTTTCTTAAACATTTAAAAATATTCTGTGCCTCCTTGTTAGTTTAATGAAAACTTATGGATCCTTTCTCACAATATTTGTAAAGTGTAAAAGAAAATACGTAAGATCAAAAAGTTAACTATGCTAAATAAAATTATCAAGGTATTATTTTTTTAAAAGTTCATAGTTCTCCGATTAAGAAGCCCTGCCCAAGACAATGCATTGGATAAAAAGAGTCAACCTGCATTGATAAAGGGAATTAATTCATTTTGGAGCTCCCTATTCTTATCTCTATTCTAATGTATCATAAGGAAATGTATTTTAGAAAAAGTATATGGAGAAGTCACACAGTAAGAGAGAAACAAAGAAACAACCCTAATAGTACAGTTCCATTCCCAAAATATTAAAAAGAACCATAGAAAGGTCTCCTATTCTTCCCCTAATTTCTCTAGAATTTCTAGTTTCCTTCACAGCTCAGCTCAAATTGCAAGGTTTTCCCTAATTTTCCAGCTGTTCATTCCTTCCTTCCCCCAAAGTGTTCTGTATTTACTTCATATATACTAATATACATCCATATTCATCCTCTGATAAAATGTGAACTACTTGAGGGCAGGATTCATTTCATTTTTGTCTTCATACCATCAGCACTTAAATGCTTGACCTATAATGGGGACTTAATAAATAATAAAGACCACAAATTTCTTTAAATTAACTATGTGTTTAAATTGTTATCACTCCATATCTTCACAAAAAAGCAGGGGAAAATTAATAACAGTTTGTTTTCTACTCTGGAGCTTTGTTTTTCTTTAGGGAGCTCAAATCCCTTAAAATTCTTAATTTTTATGAGCATTTCAGTACAAAAAGATGTGTCAGATGGAACATATTCACAGCTTCTGCTAATGGGAATGGA
>JAJPUD010007769.1:49029-101320 GCA_023553655.1 Myrmecobius fasciatus | reverse complement strand
TTTTTCAGTGAATTGTTGTCTTTTTCCAATTCACCAATTTTGTTTTTCAGTGAATTGTTGTCTTTTTCCAATTCACCAATTTTGTTTTTCAGTTCACCATTTTTATTTTTCAGTGAATTGGTGATTTTTTCCAATTCACCAATTTTGTTTTTCAGTGAACTGTTTTCTTTTTCCAATTCACCAGTCCTATTTTCCAGTTTTTGATATTTCTGTTGCCCTGATCTCAATTTATTTCCCCATTCTTCTTCTAGCTCTCTTTTGAGATTCTTAATGCAATCATCCAGGTAAGCCTTCTGAAAGGGAGACCAACTTAAGTCTGCCTTTGTGGCTTCATCTGGGATTGTTTTCATAATGTCAGGATCTGGGGACTGTTCTATTTTTTCTCCGTAAAAGCTTTCTATGGTGAGAGCTCTCTTCTGCTTCTTGCTCATGATTTAAAGTTGGGATATTGGTCAAAAGCCGAGAAAACTGCAACAATTTATATTTGCCCTGGGGCAGTTTGCCGAGTTGACTTCCGGTCTGAGGCTGGTCGGGCTAGATTCGCACCAGGACCACGTTTTCAGCTGTTCTCATTCACCCCCTTCCAAAGGCAGATCTGCCAAAGCACCTGCCCGCAAGCAGAGCAAAGTGGCCCAGGCGTCTCCCAGGGGCTTCCTGGGTGCCCAAAATCCGCCCCTCTATCGCAGCCCTGACTTCCGCCCCGGCTGGAGTCCGATCGCGATCAGCGGCCGATTTCCCCTGAGGCTAACCTTCTCTGGAGTTCTTTCAAGGTAGATCTTTTATAGAAGTGCGTTGTAGTCCAAATGCTTGGCGAGGACCTCACTCGGAAACCAGTTTTAAGGCTTACTTTGTCTGGGTTGGGGGAATGTCGGAGGGAGTTCACAGAGAAAGCTGTCCGCAGTTCGCCATCTTGGCTCCGCCCCCCATAAATATTAATTTAAAAATTAAACAGGTGACAGGAACTACTATTCTATTTTTGCACAATTTCATCTCTATATTTTAATGATAATAGTATATGCAAAGATTGTGAGTATTTTAGATCAAAACATGAAAATAAATAGGCAGTAATTCATAAGCAGTTTTTGTAAATAGAGCACATCTTTACAATATTTTAATTTGTTGAATTGAGGTACAAAATATACTATATAGTATGTCCATTGATACTAGGTAGCACAGTAGGTAAAAGCAGAATCAAGAAAAGCTGCATCCAAAGACCAGCTCATGCATTTACCAGCTGTGGGACTCATAACAAGTTCTCTAACTTCTCTTAGCCTCACTTGCCTCACGTATAAAGATTGGAATAATAAAATCACCTATGTTGCTTGGGTTGTTTTGAAGATTAAATGAGATAATACATACAATTAATTGCAAGCCCTAGAGCACTAGATAAATGCTATCCATATCTGTTGATTTTGAAAAAGAAAAAAAAAACAGTATTTGACACTCTATCTAAAACAAATGTCTCAAAAACTCTCCTCCAGTAAGATATCTCTCACATGTGTTAACAGTAATAAGATTCTATGACATAAGAGAGAATGGATATAATTTTGTTGAATGATCTGCTGAGTGATATCGAGTCATTAATAATAAGCAAGACATAAAATTGAGACTCTTTCTCTCCTAGGTGTTTGTGAGTGTTAGAGAGAATTTCCTTTATTTAGTCCAAGGGGAATGGTTAGATGTCAATTTATGTTAAATATTATCTTGGGGTTTGAGATGAGTATGTGTATGAATATGAGTATAAACTTAAGGTGCTCTGTGATTTGAAAACTTTAAAGCTCTTTATAAATGTGAGCTATCAAGAATAGTGTGTTTACCAATGTAGAAAGAGTTGCCACTTCTGGTGACAGTATCAATGAAATTCCAGATCTCTTGAAGAAAAGAAGGGAATAAAAATGATGGAGCCATATGAACTACTTCATCACAAGTGTTGATTGATTGCATATAATGTGACCAGTGTCTTGGAGAAACAAAAGAACTATAAGACACAATTCCTAGTTTCAGGGAGGATACCATCTGTTTGGGAAGAGGAGACAAAAGAACAAAATACAAGTACAAGACAGGATATAATTAAATGTTCATTGTCCTTCATTGGGCTTCAACTGAGATAACATCCCCTCACACCTTTGAATGGTAACTCACTCTTAAGGAACCTTGATGTATTGATGAAGTTGTCTATGAATATCCAGCAATGTGCCCAACTCAGAAACTCAGTCCATTTTCTTCCTGAAGTGCTCTAGTACCTTGTTTACCATCAATGTCATTTTCCTTTTCTAGTCACATCAGGACCAAGCTGATGACTGACCTACTTTCACTGCAGTATTTGATTTGCTTTTAATTATAGCAATTACAGTGCCCTGATCACTGGCATCATCCCCAGGATGTTGATTTTTTCTTAATGTTATTGTTACATAGATTATACAGCTTTCTTGCCAGCATGGTGCCCACTAATTATCCAGCTGATGATGTTGGCTGTACCATAGACAAGTTGGAGGGCACTGAGAGCTAGATCTTCAGTAATTTCTGGCAAATCTCATTATGTAGTTTTGCCTTTCAGGACCATGGCTAGCACCACATTTAGAAACACCAACAGGGATGAATGTTAGGAAGGAATTCTCTGGGAATCTCTACAATAGAATGCCTTCTATGTTCTAAATAATAAAATTTTAAGAAAAAATAAAATGAGTTTCAGTCTCTTTGTGAAGAACTGAGCTATTTGTAAATGGCACTAACCATTTTAGTTCCTCTTCCTCCCTTTGCTTTGCTTTGATAATATAATATCAGAAGGGTTGTTTCTCCTATTTTATTATAGTAAAACCTTATTAATTTTTATTTCATGAATTTGGAATAATTGATAATTCAGAGATGAGGTCAAGTAAAATTATTTGCATTGTTTAAGAAGAAAGGATTAGCTAAGGAAATAAAAGTGAAAAAAGCAATTGAGTTCACAGGATAATGAAAAATTTATAACTGAAAGAGAGTGATCATTTAGTCTAACATCTTAATTTCACATGTGATAAAACTTAGGCCCAGAAAAATAGACTGATAAGTAATAGTGGAAATAGATAATAGTAGAAGCAGCAGCAAAGATTACTAGATTGGAAGTCATCAGACACTTGTGTTCACATCTGACCTTTAAAACTTAATATCTCTGAACCCTGGTGAAGTAATTTAACCTTTATGAGCTTCAGTTTCCTCATTTGTAAAACAAGAACAATTATAATACTATTTCTTAGAGTTGTAAGGATCAATTGAAATTTGGTATGTTGCTGTGTAAATATCAGCTAATCAGGTCCTCTGACTCCAGTTATGGTGCTATTCAATTGAAATATACTATGATTCCTCCAAGTATTAAGAAATAATTTGTTTACTTAGTATTCTACCGACTTAGGAGTAACTGTCCTTCTATTTAAGGATCTGAATAGCAGAATATTTGAATTGGAAGGGAATAGATGTCTCCTAGTCTGACCCACTTCTGAATAGTTATTATTTTTATGAAATCTTTAAGAAATAGCCATTTACAGATAAAAGACTCACTGTTTACTGAAATGGGTTATTCCACATTTGAAGAGATTTAATTGTCAGGAAAATTTTTCTTAGGAAGGTTTCCCTGCAAATTCTTTCTATTATTCTTAGTTCTATCCTTTGGGGACAAGAGGAACAAATTTTATGCTCCTATACATGAAAACCTTTTAAAAACTTGAAATGGTTACCATATCTTCCTCTAAGCTTTCTACTATTCAGGTTAAAATCTCTGTTTCTTCAACTGGTGATTGTGTGGCATTATTTCTATTCAATTTTCCTTCTTTAATCTGGACATAAGATCAAGTTTACTGATAAACTACAGTGTCTGAAATTGAACATAATACTCTAGCTATTGTTTAACCAGGAATCTTCCCAAATTAATACTATTACTATTACATCATGGATCTCTAATATATATATATCTGCATATATACATATGATTTTTTTGAGAATTAATCTGAAATTTCCTCAATTGACTAGATAATCAGCTACTCAGTCAAAATTTATTGAATGCTTTGTGTTGTGAAGAGTGTTAAGAACAAAAAAAAGGCAGAGACACAATCTGTGCTCTTGAGGTTATCACATTTGAATGGAGACAACACAAATCACTATGTAATATAAATTGTATGCAATATAAATAGAAAGTAACCTCTAAGAGAAGGCTTTAGGTATTAAGAAACACTGAGAAAGGCCTTCTTCAAAAGGTAGAATTTGAATTTAATCCCATAATAATTGGATGTTGTTCATATAATCTTCTGAATCCAGACTCTGTGATGTTTCCAGGAGAAATTTGAAGTAGTCAATTTGAATGTTTTGTCCAGGATGTCTGAGATGAAGTTTAGAAGAATAGAAAGTCTTTGCTGCCACTTATCTCTTTATCTTCATTGTCCTTAGACACTAATCATTAACATGCTTTTGAAGGCTCTCTGCTCCCCAATGTTATATAGAAAGTTATATAGAAAAGTTTTCCTTATAGACATAAAGCTTTTACATTTTCTTTGAAAAAAAAACAGATTAATTAATTATATCCTACTTTCACTTTAATTCCACATTCTACCTGAATATTTCTGTCTCCTAAGTTTTTAGAACTCTTTTGCTAATCACTTCTGCACTAGCTCTCTTCCCCCCCCCCAGTATCCAACATCTTTCTGAGATTCTCAAATAGGTTCTTCTCCAATTAAAAACCCTTTTTAAATTAGCTTCTCAATTTTGCCTTATTTAATTCTCATTCTTTGTGAATCTGTATACATATATATTTAAGTCAAATGTTTTGTCCCTCTACTAGTTGATATTCCTCTTTTTGATTATTACTGCCTTTATTTTAACAAAAAAATTCTTTTTGATCTACATTATATTTGCTATTCTATGTAGTCCATGGTTTGTAGAAGGTACATATGCCAATAATCAATAAACATATTAAATACCTACTATATATTTAGTACCTGCTTTGTATGAGGATATAAAAACAAAGAAATATTTTTATAAGTCCTCAAAGAGCTAACATTCAACTTGAAGATTTTTACCCATAAAATAAATCTTTACATAGGCAGACATATAAAACACACATATCCAAGGTATTTTTGGAAATCAGGCAATAATAACTGCCAGATCAGGAAAAAAAATCATGTAAATGATTGGCAATTGGGTTAAGTTTTGAAGTAAATAAGAAATTCTAAGAAGAGAAGAAAGAAATAATGTATTCCAGGTATAGGGGACAACTAATGCACAGGGAAAGAGAAATGATATAGAATATTTTACTAAAAATACCCAAAAAAGTAATTTGAATCATAAACACAGGAAAAGGGGTAAGATGTAATTATTGTCAAAAGCTAGATTGGAAGTAGGTTGTGAAGCCACAAAAAAATGAGTTTTCTCTAGAAAAATTATTCACATATAATTATTTGTAATGATCTTTTTCGGAACCAGAATTTTGCAGGAAGGGGCCAATAGAAAGTAGGAGAATAACATAGTCAGATCTTCACTTTTGGAAAATCAGTTTTGACAGCTGGGAAGATGAACTAAAGAGTAGAAAGACTGAGATAGAAAGATTAATTAGAAGGCTATTTCATTTGTTCACATGAGTGGTGATGAGTAACACCTGCTTGTATTCACCAACTTGGCCCCTTCCTGCAAAATTCTGGTTCCGAAAAATATCATTACAAATAATTATATGTGAATAATTTCATCTATCTTAAAAAAACAAGCAGAAATTTTGTAACAAAAATCTAAAAGATGAATGAGCTCTAAAGCTGTGACAATAATGAGATTTCAGCTCAATCCAAAAGATAGGCCCAATCTCACCCAAAAGGAAAAGCCTGAAAGTCTCTAGGGAGGCAAGCGAGAATTCAGGGATATATTATGGAGTCAACTTATTCTATATTTGCAGTTTTCAGTGTTTCTCTTCTACCTGAAATTTTGGAACCATATATGTTTCTCACCAAACAATTCTCTGAAACAAACTCTACTCATCACATAAGCATGGATTCTCAAATTGGTATGCTTTATACTAAGTAGGAGTCTACTTCTGAATGTGAAATGACACAAAATATGCTTCAGGTTTAGAAATCTGCTTTTCATTCATATAAGGCAGAGATAACTGATATAACAGATACCTGTGATCTTGACCAAGTTATTTATTTTTTTTTGGTTCTTGTAGTATTCTCCTCTGTAAAGTAAGATGGTTGATGAAGATGTTTCTAAGGTCTCTTACAACTTTAAATCTATAATCTTTAGAATAAATACCTTTCAACATAGTTATAAGTCCATCTTATCCTCACAATTATACACTAATCCTTTGAAACAATCCATATCAAATATCAAATGTTCAGTTTCCTACACATATCTACTTCACTAATTTTCAGTATTAGATGTCTTTTATTTTATTTACAATGAAAGAAAAGTTTTGAACCTTCTTTCCCTCATGTATAAAGAAGTTTTAGATTCTGACTTTCAGAGATTTCTTGCTTCTTCCTTTTCCTTTTCTACTTTTACTTCAGAGACCTTCCATTAATTTCCCCTATTTTCACTGTATTGGCATCTAGTTGGAGCAGGCTGGCATTATGGATAGAGACATGGACTGAAAGATCCCAAAGTTTGAATCCTATCTAGGCACTTATCAGCTGCATATCCCTGGGAAACTCATTTAATCTCTACACATTTCATTATTTTTATCTGTGTAATGTGCTGTGAAGATCAAAAGAAGACAATCCATTTTAAAATACTTTGCAAATTTTATATACCTCTTTGAATGTCAGCTATTAGTATTATTCTACCATTTTATGTATTCATTATAGCACTTTCCATAGGAACTTCAAACAAATAATACTTGTTTCAATTAACACACACACACATATATATATATATATACACATACACAAAGGTAATAAAGTTGCACTAAAACATTGGATTCTTTCCTAATTCATACTAACCTTCTCCCAACTACTCCAAATTAATGAGGTTTTATTGCTTTTTGATTTTTTTAGCAGAATATTTTGGTTATTAACACAGGTTTTTTTTTTTCAGCAGAAGAATTCAATGTTGTCAAAGAGCAGTGATTTATTTGGCATTTCACTGTTTATTTTATTTCTACATCAGCAATAAACTATTTTAAGATAGGGAAGAGAGGCCCTTTATTTATCAATAGCTAAAATATGAGTGTTTTCATCTCCCATATTATTATATTAATTAATCTGGTTCAGGAAGAAGAGTACAATGGTAGTGGTGGTTAAAAAACATTTTGTTGGTATACTTGAAGGCAACTTCTATGCCTTTTCTGCTGTTATAGAGAAGGGAAGCCTGCCAGGATCAATTCATTTTTTCATTCTTCTCTAATAGTGACTTCCAAAGTACATCTCTTTTTTTTCATTTCCTAATGACCTCTCATGGTCCAGTTTTCAGCTTTGCATTTCTCTAATCATCTGCTGGCATGGCAGGTAATCTTATTTATTCTCATTTATTCTTCAACTACCACCAACAGGAATCACAGACTAGAAGATTTGAAACAGGAGATTTTAGGGGTAATTCAACTCCAGATTCTCATTTTGCAGAGGAAAAAAATTGAAATTTAGCTGAAGGTACTTAACTAAGGTCAAACAAGAAATCAGAATTTGAACCCACTTCCTCTGAATGTAAATTGAGCAGCTTTGCTAGTATTCCATGCTTTTTTTCCTGACCATTCTTCTTTCATTCTGTTCTAATCTCAACACCACATTTCTACCCTGTGACCTTGATTCTACTGCCTGTTTCCCATTAAAGATTTCTTATTTGTCTTTGACTTCAAAGCATCATCAGCTCTCTAAGCTTTCTATTTTCACATTTACAACTGATAAATCATCAAATAATTTGCTTCTTCCTTTACAATAAAGAAAGTACCTGACATCAGAGACTAGATCATGTAGCCTCACTAGGCTTCAAAGATCTGTAAAATAATGGATGAATAGACATCCTTCACCAACTTAGATCCCAAAGCCCTTTCAACATTAGTACCAAATTTCTATCAATGACTCTTGTAAAGATGAAAAAAATTCATACTGTCATCAATTTTCTGGGGGTTGACTTAGGTCCATTGAGATAAATGGATTCTTGTAACTTCCACAGAATTCACTAATAAGTGTACATAGAACCTTTCTATTTTTGTGAGTCCTGTAAAATAAATAGTCCACAAACCTTTAGGATCCCATGTTCATCCTTATTTCACCAAATGACATTGGAGGTTGGCTGTTAGCAGAGAAATGTTGCCTCTGTTTCCTTGTTGGCCCCATTCTGGTTTAGATTTACTTATCTGCAACCTCAAAGATCCTTTAAATAATCAATCTATCTGTGAGCCTATAAACCCATTAATTAGCTCAATGCTGAATAAAATACAAAGCAAATGTTACTTTCTTTCCTCATGTTTTCAATCAGACTTTTCCTACCAGTTTGAGTGCTATCATTTTAATCATACCATGTGGATTATAAACTTGGTGAAGACAAAAATTCTACCTTCTGTTTCTCTAAAATCCCAACAAAAATTCATAAAATTCAAATGACTACTGTAATATATGTTAGTTTTTCCCCAAGCTCATCCATTTCATATGCCTTTAGTGGACCTTTCCTTGAGTCCCTTTCTTTGGCTGAAACAACTTTTCACTTGGACCTACATCCCCGTCATGCAAATTTTCTTTCCCTTCCACCAACTACTTGATGGAGTCAATTATTAAGCAAAAATACTGGACTGTGTCTTCAGCATACACATGCACCTTTAGAATCTTTTTTGTTTTTTTTTTTTAGACAGCAGGAAATTATGGATCTTGTGGCTGTTAAACAAAAAGTTATTTATGAAAATAACAATCAACTTAGTAGGCCCTTAAAGAAATACTACACAGTATTTAAGCAATAAATACAATTGTTGTTAGGTCCTCTAACATTTTATTGTTTTAAAAATGTGCTATTGACATTATTCATTGCCTGTGGAAACATGAGTTATGTAGGTCTTTGCAAGTCTGTATCAATAAAATTGCATAGTAGCTCACATAATTATATTTTTAGTACTATATGTGTTCAGCCTAATAATGCTTTATTCTTTTTAACTTTTTATTACTTTACTTTTATCTCTCTGTGCTATATGCCCATTAGGACTCATTAGTTACTATGGAAATAATGGTACAAAGAATGTTAAAGGAACTTTGTGACATCTGCAATACAGCTGTAATTCTTGCACAAGTTGAAAATCAGACCACGAGACTTGAAACAGAGGGACTGATGACACTCCTTATATAGGTAAAGTATATTTTCCAATCATATAACTAATAAGTATAGTTTATCACTTTATCACAATTATTTAACACTTTTGTAGCATAAATGTGGTTCCCCAGGCATTACAAACAGTTAACCATCGGCTTTTATTTCAATATTCCTGTCATATATTTCTTTGATCTTCTGGGAAATTATGTTTCAGTTAACATTTCTGTATTCTTTCTGCTTTCTTATACCTGCCCCCTTTCCCTCTTCCAACCAAAGGGTATATTATTTTAGAAAATGTTACAGAAGGGAGAAGGAAAGGATGAAATTGCTTAGTATTATAGAGCTTTAATCTATACAAACTTTCTATCTCAAATAATTTTTGTCATTGACAGAACCCACATAAAAGAAATAGTAAAGGAAAGAAGGAAGGGAAGAAGATAGGAAGGAAGAGAAAAGAAAAGAAGAGAAAGCAATATAGGAAGGAAGAAGAAAGGAAACTAAACAATGACTGCATAGTTAAAGGTTACATGTCTTTGGAGTTAATTAAATTTGCTCAGCAATAAGCATAAGGCCAAGACAAAAACAAATACAAAAACTATTGTATTTAGGATATTTAAGAAGTTACACAGTACTTCTTGGTACATTTAAGAAGTTACATGGTACAGAACATGTGATGTGGAGTTCAATCCCAGCTTAAACATTTTCCTATCTGTGTGACCCTGGGCAAGTCTCAGTTTCCTCATTTGTAAAATGGGAATAAGAATAATAAAGCAATTACCTTTTTATGATTGTAGTAAAGACACAGTAAAATAACATTTGTAAAGTGCCTTGCAAATCTTAAAGCACTATATGAATGCTACCTCAGCTATTATTATTTTGTAATTTTAAGAACATTCAAATATATACACAAAAGACATTATAGGAAATTGTACTAATGCATCACATACCATTTGTTAAAAATAGATTTGTATATAAAAATAGAATATTTTGTTAATATCCAAGGCATCGTGACTTTGGATGAATCACAATCTCTCAGTACTACGGGCAAACCTCTAGCAATGAAAGTTGTAGAACATTAGTAGGAATTATGTTTCTTCAACTGAAATTTTTTATCCCAACAAAATCACAAGTCTGGTCCATATAATGACCCTAATTCTTATGGTTAAGTTTGTATATGCACATGTAGAAGAATCCTCACAAACACAAACATTCAACTTACTCATAAACTTAAAAAAGATACTGACAGATATGTCCTCTTAGTTTCCATGTATTCTTCTGAAACAATTTTCTTTTATGTTATTTTGGTTTGGATGCTGGTATAATAATAATAATAATAATGATAATAATAATAGGAACTATTATAATTAATTCTAACTAGGGATTATTATTGATAATTTTATAGTTATACATGTAATGCAATTATAATATTATTACCTCATTTTTATATTTTTGCATGGAATAGTTCTGAAACAAGTCACTGTCTTGTGGTTATTCTTTTCTATTTATTATATGTGGACTATTGCACAAGTGAAAAGACTATATTTTCTAGTTGAATAAAAGTAGCATTATGACCATCATTATTATTAGAATTCATCAGGTAAGTTCAAGATTCCTAGAGTGGTAGGATCTGTGACCCTCATGCGACTAGTTTCCAGCTCAGCTCTTGCCAACATCACCCCAAAAAGGAACTCCTGTGGAGAAAGGGCCACCATTCCCATCTAATGTCAAACAATTTCTACTTAAGGAGCAGGCAAGTCAGAATAGCTGAAACAGCAAGGCACTCTGAGTGAGAGATAAAAAGCAGCATGTTAAAAGTAAATCAAATCAAACCACCATTATCAGCTAAACCTGACCCCAATCCTTAATGGAGTCAACATAGGATTTTGAATCCATGAGCCTTGGGGATATCACTGCCAGCCTTCCCAGACTCCTGGCTCTGTTTCTAACTGGGTCTCATAGCCATTACTGAGGGGAACTTGGTATGGCTTCACCACCATTAACACCACATGATGACCAACTGCTTTTGTTGGAAAAGCCCTAGGAGTAGTAACCATCTCCCACAGCAATTCCTATGGAGATGCAGCTTTGGTAACTGCTTCTGTGAGTACAATATTCACAATTACTAAAGATTCAAGGAAGCAAGTTCAAAATCTGTGACACCATCAAATGGTTCCTCCACAGAAATGCCTAAGATTTTATCAGTGGAAATAACATTAAAAAAGAATCACTGACATCTGCTCTGCTGCTGCACCCTTTCTATTGTCTTGTACCTGCAACTTTCTGTATGCATTGTCTTAACTATTTGAATGTGAGCTCCTTAAAAATGGGAAATATCTTATTTTTCTATTTGTATACTCAGCATTTGGGCATATGTTGCACTTGTCTTTTGTTTATTCATTGTGTTACATTTAAATAAATAAATTTTATATAATCAGAAATTTCTTATACTACTTTTTTTTGGAAGGACCAATTTATACACATCTATGCATATATATGTATCTATATTTGCCTCCAAGCCAAAAATAGTTAGATTTTTTTTAACTCATATTGCCCCATTTGGAGACATAGTGATAGAGTGGGATGTAACAGAAGATTTAATGGATTATAATTAACTAAAACATATGTGTACCAAAATCATAGGCAATCCATCCAAAGGTTTCATTAAGATATATCTAGGTGTAACAACAGGTGGCACATTATGTCTTTTTCCAAGTTACTTTTATGATTCAGTATTCCAACAATGTCATTGTTAACATTTCATGTTTATCAATCCATGTTATTGAATTTGCATGTGTGCATAAGTATTACTTGTACTTTGTTCTGATTGCTGTATTTTAATATTGGAGACAAAATGTCCTTAAAAGTGGAGCACATTCTAATACAGTGTGCTTGAAAAGGGCCTTGCCAATAAAATATACCCTTGTGGAGGCCTCTGAGAATAATAATCCTTTCTACTTCTATAGCACCTGCCATCTGTGTAGCTTGAATTATAGTTAAGCTTCTTTCCATAAGAAACACCTCTCTGAAATGAGAAAATGAAAGATTTCTTGACCAGACATCGTTGGCAAATTATTAGCAAAGTGGATACTGCTGGATGATGAAATAATTTGCCAGATTTTTACCAGAACTCTACTCAATTTCTGCTGTAATTCCCCATGAAATACTAGTCATTTACATAAGAAGTCAATGCAGTAGATACATATTTCATAGAGCTATTGCTATACATCTAGAAAGGATCTTAGAAGCCAGCTAGTCCAATCTGTTTATTTTATAGTTAAGAAACTGAAGCCTAGATAGGTCATGATTAGTCAGTGTTAATATAGTTTAAAAGGGAGATGTGAAGGTAAGTCTGAAAATGAGTCTAGTATTCTGCCCCATGTACCATGATGCCTCCTATGTAGTAGAAAGGCTGCTGTATTTGCAAAAAAGAATATTCTCCTTTTGACCATGAGCAAAAGTATTAGTTTATAAATATGTACAAGACATTTAATTTCATTGAGCTTCAGCTTTCTTATTTGTACAAAAAGGGGATGGAAGAAAGAGAAAAAATAAAAAAAGAATAATAATCTACTTCCCAAGGACTTTGTTTAGAAAGCACTTTTTGGACTACAATGCAGTATATATTGTGAACTATTATTATTAGTTCAACAAATATTTAACAAGCATCCATTATGAGGAATGTACTGTACTAAGGATATAAAGAAGCAAAACAAATATCTGTTCTTACCCCAAGAAGCTTATAATCTACTCTAACTTTTGAACTGATTTCTGACAACTGAATTATTTTCATGGTCTAGATTCAGTTGTAAGATGGGGACTAACTCATAATTTATTCTTTTTTCATTAAAGCTTATTATTTGCAAAACATATGCAGGGGTAATTTTTCAACATTGACCATTACAAAACTTTCCATTACAAATCCCCACCCCAATCCCCACCCCTTCCCTAGCTGGCAGGAAGTCTACTACATGTCAATTATGTTAAAATACTTGACAAATAGAATATGTGTATACATATTTTTATAGCTATCTTGGCTGTGCAAGAAAAATTGAATTTACAAGAAAAAAAATCTGAGAAGGAAAATATAATGCAAACAAACATCAATAGAGAGCATGAAAATGTTATGCTGTGGTCCACATTTCATGTCCCTTTCTCTGGGTGTATATGGTCTTCAGTGAACAATTGGAACTGGTTTAAAACATCTCATTGTTGAAGAGAGCCATGTCCATCAGAATTGATCATCATATAGTATTGTTGTTGCCGTGTATAATGATCTTCTGGTTCTGCTCATTTCACTCAGCATCAGTTCATGAAAGTCTCTGCATGCCTCTCTGAAATCGTCCTGCTGGTCATTTCTTATAGAACAATAATATTCCATAACATTCATATACCATAATTTATTCAGTCATTCTCCAATTGATGGGCATCCATTCGGTTTCCAGTTTCTAGCCACTACAAAAAGGGCTGCCACAAACATTCTTGCCCATTTGGGTCCCTTTCCTTCCTTTAAGATCTCTTTAGGATATAAGCCCAATAGAAACACTGCTAGGTCAAAGGTTATGCACAGTTTGATAACTTTTTGAGCATAGTTCCAAATTGCTCTCCAGAATGGTTGAATCCGTTCACAGCTCTACCAACAATGTATCAGTGTCCTAGTT
Source organism: Myrmecobius fasciatus (assembly GCA_023553655.1). NCBI lineage: Eukaryota > Metazoa > Chordata > Mammalia > Dasyuromorphia > Myrmecobiidae > Myrmecobius > Myrmecobius fasciatus. The sequence continues at coordinate 87,416 of JAJPUD010007769.1, read as the reverse complement.
TTCGCACATCCCCTCCAACATTCATCATTATCTTTTACTGTCATCTTAGCCGATCTGACAGGTGTGTAGTAGTACTTCAGAGTTGTCTTAATTTGCATTTCTCTGATCAATAGTGATTTGGAGCACCTTTTCATATGACTAGAAATGGTTTTAATTTCATCATCTGAAAATTGTCTGTTCATATCCTTTGACCATTTATCGATTGGAGAGTAGCTTGAATTCTTATAAATATGAGACAATTCTCTATATATTTTAGAAATGAGGCCTTTATCAGAATCCTTAAATGTAAAGATGATTTCCCAATTTATTGCTTCCCTCCTAATCTTGTCTGCATTAGTTTTGTTTGTACAAAACTTTTTAACCTAATAAAGTCAAAATTATGTATCTGGTGTTCAATTAAGAGTTCCAGTTCTTCTTTGGACATAAATTTATTCCATCTCCACAGGTCTGAGAAATAAACTATTCTATGTTCCTCTAATGTGCTTATAATATCACTCTTTATATCTAAATCATCAACCCATTTAGATCTTATCTTGGTATATGCTGTTAGGTGTGGGTCAAGCCCTAATTTCTTCCACACTAGTTTCCAATTTTCCCAGCAGTTTTTGTCGAATAGTGAGTACTTATCCCAAAAGCTCATTGGGTTTATCAAACACTGGACTGCTATAGTTATTGCCTGGTTTGTCCTGTGTTCCTATACTATTCCACTGATTGACTACTCTATTTCTTAGCCAGTACCAAATGGTTTTGATGATAGCTGCTGTTTTAGATCTAGTATAGCAAGGCCACCTTCTTCAGCCTTTTTTCTCATTAATTCCTTTGAAATTCTTGCCCTGTTGTTCTTCCAAATGAACTTTGTTACTATTTTTTTCTAGATCTATAAAATAATTTCTTGGGAGTTTGATTGGTATGGCACTAAATAAGTAAATTAGTTTGGGTAGTATTGTCATTTTTATTATATTTGCTTGGCTTACCCATGAGCACTTGATATTTTTCCAACTGATTAGGTCTGACTTTATTTGTGTGGAAAGTTTTGTAGTTTAGTTCATTCTATACAATTCTTATACCCTCTCTGACGACCCTCCAAATTCTCCACACACTCCTCTAAATTCACAGTATAAGAGAGTGGGTAAGGATTTTCTTAAAACAGTAAAACTTTAGGCATTAGAAGAGACTAAACTCCACTCCTTCCAGTGAGAGTATTATCTTTCCTGGGGACTAATACATGCCTTCATACTTATAGAAATACTAATAAATGTTGAGACTCTACTCAAAAAATAAACAAACAAAAACTGAGAGCCCTTAAGTCCTTTAAAAGAAAGAGAACTCGTGAAAATCACTTTAATTTGCTCTTTCATGCCATGACTCTATCCATCAGTGCTGTTCATCTTCAAGACCATAGAGTTCTCTTTACCAGAAAGCTAGGTCCAGGAATTCAGCATTATCCAAGAATACATGTTCGTACCCCAGGAGAGGTGATTCAGGAACTTGGTGTTGCCTAGCTATGTGTTCCTTCCTCCAACAAATTCTTCACTAATCTGCCATTGCTTTGTCATAACAGCCACCTGACGGGTTGAGTATTTCCTTGAGGGGAGGCTATGTGGCTAGGCAAGGTTCTTCACTTGTGGTCCAGGAACCCATATATACTCATTGGGTAGAGTCCCACTCCTAGATTTGTCTCTCAGCTGGGGATTTTGTCAGATTATTAGTTCTATACCTATACCCCATTAAAGACTAAGTATAAGATATGTACTAGCTATGATTGGACCAATAAATCCAAATGCCATGGCTAAACCAATTATCATAAATGACAAGAAACAGTAATTCATCTTCTACGTGGTATTAATGGGCCAGTGAATACTGAGGACAAGGGTGTCTGTTCAGACCTCATTAAAGAGAAAGGATCAAAGGGCTAAAGGTGGTTTTAGAGATATTTGTGCCATTTATAGGGAAATATATTCAAAGACAGAGTTATCTTCTAATAGCCTCATCATTCTTAACCAGATGCCACCTTTCCCTATACTCTTTTCAATGATGCCTAAAGTGTGTATCCCTTAAAGGGATCCTCAAGACCCTTTCAGTTGGTTGAGGTCAAATTATTTTCATAATAATGCTAAGATATTAAAATTTATAATACAGTAAATATAAATAGATAACCCCTCACAAAAAGCTCTTTAGTAGTGGACCTCTATTTATGAAGAATATAAAGGGAGACAAAGAGAGTTTGAGAACTATTATTCTACACTAATAATCATGTGATAAAGGAAGGAATAATCTGATGTCCTTGCATGTTATAGATGTGGAATAAATGAGAATGCTCTGACCCTCATGTAAATATTCCCCCATATATAAATTGGAAAGTTAGATAAAGAAAGTAATGAAAGGATATTAGCTAAAGAAGGCTGTTTTTATGTAAACACCAGCAAAGAACCTAAAATGGCATGTGCACACTGCATCTGGTAATGAACTTTCCTTTCTAGGTCCTGACTTTCAAGATTACCTCTAGTGTGTTTTAGCAAGGATTTTAACTTTGGGTCCATGAACCTGGTGTATTTTTTGTGGGGGGGTAATATTTTACTAACTGTTTCAATATAATCAATTTCCTTTGTAATCTTATATATTTCACATTATACATTCTAAAAATGTTATTCTGGCAAGGATCAATAACTTTTCCAAACTCCCAAAGGGATCCATGATACAAAAGGTTAAGAATGTCTAGTTCAGAGAGTTGATTTTCTTTAGATTATTAATTTTTTCTTCTAAACTTTCCCACTTACCAAGTTGAGCTACCTTAAAAGGAGGTCTTCCAATTTGCAAAGGTCCTTGAACATGTTTGTGATCTATAGTGGAGGAAATTGCCTTTGCCATCTGCCTACGCTTCATTCTGATGTAAGATGTCTCTTTTCTTTTTATCCAGACCCAAATATTTCAGTATACTTCTATGCAGTTAATATTATACAGGCAAAGAATGTTAGCAAAAGGTATTTACATAAAAGAGGATAATAAAATCAAATGAAGAACAAAAAACACAGAGGAAGAGTCAAGTTCATTGGCTACTTGCAGATACAGAAAATGTGCTGTGTGTGTGTGTGTGTGTGTGTGTGTGTGTGTGTGATTTAAAAAAAAAATATTTGCTTCCTTTCTTGGTGGAAATAGACAAAGAAAATCTCAGGAGGAAAGGGAAAATTGTTTTGGTTTCCTCCCAACTTCACCACAAAGCAAGGTGGTGAGAAAGATGTCTCAGCATTCATTACTCATAATGTCTCAGCATCAGTTTCTACTGTTGTCTGCTCAGCACAGCAACACCCTCTCTGTCAACAATAACTATAGCAACAATGGATGTTAACATTTTCTCAGAAAGCCAAAACTGAGGATCAAAAAGCCAGGAAACTACCTTTCTATTCCCAGTACCTGCCTGAATGGTTTCAAAATGGAACGTAGGATCTTAGACCAGGAACTCATGAATTCAGCATTTTCAACTCTCAATTAAAACTCAACATTTTTCTCCAAAGACCTCCAAAAAGCAGTCATAGAAATTAAAATTCCAAATTATTATTAGCTTGTAGTCTCAGATAGCATTTCTCATGTCCATAGCAACATAAGGTTAAAAAAGTTTTTTAAAACATCTCATTTGATTTATTAGAATTACTCATGCCTATTTTCTTCTATCTCATGCTCCTTTTCTACTCTTTTTTTCTGATATTCATTTAATTTTAATATTCATTTTAAATTTTTTTTAAATTCTAAATTCTCTCCTTTTTCTTTCCCCTACCTTTTCTTTTAGATGACATGTAATTTGACAAAGGTTATACAAGTGTAATCATCCAGAACCTATTTCTGGATTAGTCATGCTGGGAAAGAAAAGACCAAAAAAATTAAATCTCACAAAAAATTAAACTAAGTGAAAAATAATATGCTTCAATTTGCATTCAAACTCCACCAGTTCTTTCTTTGGATGTGGGTAGCATTTTTTCATCATGAGTCCTTTGGAATTGTCTTAGATCATTGTATTGCCAAGAATAATTAAATCAATCACAGTTGATCATTATACAATATTGTTTTCTGTATACAATGTTCTCCTGGTTCTGATATTTAACAATTGCCTCCTCTCTTCTCCCTGATCAAATGTGATTACATTACTGAAACACTTTAAAACTTAATCTGTATTATTAACATTTCCCTACATTTTTTATTAAATTTAGGCAATCAACAAAATAATAAGCCAATTCCTGATTGGTTTCTGAAATGTAAATGCTCCCACTGAAAATTAGATCAATAGGCAAAGATGGGGCAGGCTATTCTATTTATAGGAGATGGTGTGAGCAAAGGGCGCAGTATTAGGACCTAGGACAGAAAGCAGTTCAGTTTGATTAAAGTTTTGACTATCTGAAGGGGAGTACTGTGTGAGCTGTTACTTAACACTCAATATATATGAAACTGAATTCTTAATCTTTTTGTTCCTCAAACCATTTGAATTTTTTTTCTCTTTTGAGGACACTATTATTCTCCCAGAATCTGAGACATCTCAGATTCTTCCCTACTTTTCATAAATAGCCAATCAGCAGACAAGTCAAATTAAAGATATCTCCTTGATATAATTTTTCTTTGAAAGATTATACTCATTTTTGCTAGCTAGGTGGTTTTTGGTTCCAATCTTAGCTCCATTGCTCTCCAGAATATCATTCTAAGCCTTCTGATTCTTTGATGTAGAAACTACTAAACCTTTGTTATCCTGACAATGACTCCACTGTACTTGAATTATTTCTTTCTGGATGCTTGCAATATTTTCTCCTTGAATTCACATTCAAGTTCTTCCAAAATCTAGCTCCAGACTATTTGACCAACCTTATTTCATGTTTCTTCCCTTACAACTGGCCTAATTATCACTCCCCCCCCCAGTACTGTGTTGCTTTTTCCTTCTTCAGATCTTTGTATATGCCATTCCCAATGCCTAAAATATTTCCTTCAAAACTTAGTTTTCTCCTCTCAGAAGATTTTGCCAAATCTGTAGATGTGGGTTCTCTCACTTTTAAAAACTAATGTCTTTGTGTTTGAACTTCTATGAATGTATCATATTATTCATTTGTGTATTATCCATGAATTTAGCTTTTCTGCTTTGTTATATTTTTCAATTTGGAAAATCATCTTGTCCAAAATGGCTCATTTTACAGGTACCAAGTTTCCAAAAAAGATTTGAACTCAAATCCTCTGATTCCATAATCAATTTTCATGATGGAAGTACATGAGATAGAACACTGTGTCTGGAATCAGGAAGACCTGGGTTCAAATCCTACCTCAGATACTAGCTGTGTGAACTTGGACAAGTCACTTAACTGAAAAAAGCTCTTACTATAGTAAGTATATATAAGTATATTGTAGGCACTATATAAATGTCTACTCTTTTCTTTCCCTTATAAAACTTTATGAAAGAGGTTATATATTCTTTTTCCCTTAACATATACCATAGGAGAATTCTATATATTAGGTGATTGAATATATTTATTAAATTTAATAATATTTCCTATTCCTTTAAAAAATTTCTTTGGGGGCAGCTAGGTGGCACAGTGGATAGAGCACCAGCTCTGAAGTCAGGAGGACTGAATTCAAATCTGGTCTCAGACACTTAATACTTCCTAGCTGTGTGACTCTGGGCAGGTCACTTACCCCAAATGCCTCAGGGGGAAAAAAAGAAGATAGAGGCAAAGGCAGGCTAACAGGGATGAATATAAACTTGTGACTTATGACATAGGTGGATAAGAGTGTCAAAAATAACAATAATAGATGTCCTTTATAAAAAATTTTATAGAGGATATATATCTCATCTGATCTTCACAAAAACTCTGGGTACTTGATATTATTATTCATTTTACAGGTGAGGAAACTGGGGCAAAGAAAAATTAAATGACTTACCAATGTTATACAGCTAGAAGTATCTGAAGTCAAATTTGAACTTAGGTCTTCCTGTTTCTAGATCTAGCACTCTATAAATTGAATAGAATCTTATTATAAAGTTTATAAGATATTTAAATACTCACTACTTAGAAAGAAGTACCCAATATAGATATGTACTGACTTAATGAAGCTCTATTACACCATGAAAAGTTTTCTCTTTTCTTTTTTTGTGACTTTGAATTTATTTTTTAAATAATAAGCTTTTTTATTTTCAAATACATGCAAATATGATTTTCAACATTCACCCTTGCAAAATCTTGTGTTCCAAATTTTTCTCCTTTCTCTTTCCTTCCCTTAGACATCAAGTAATACAATATAAGTTAAATTTGTGCAATTCTTTTATACTTCTACATTTATCATGCTGTCCAAGAAAAATCAGTTCAAAAAGGGAAAAAAAAACAACAAAAAAAAAAACATGAAAATATTGTGGTGTGCTCCACAGTCTGCACAGACCTCTCTCTGGGCGCAGATGGCTCTCTCCATCACAAGATCATTGGAACTGGCCTGAATCATCTCATTGTTGAAAAGAGCTACATCTATCAAAATATAATCCATCATATAATATTGTTGTTGCTATACAATGTTCTTGTGGTTCTTACTTCACTTAGCATCAGTTCATGTAAGTCTCCCCAGGCCTTTCTGAAATCATCCTGCTGGTCGTTTCTTACAGAACAATAATATTCCATAGCATTCATATATCATAACTTATTCAGCTATTCCCCAACTGATGGGCATCCACTCAATTTTCAATTCCTTGCCACTACAAAAAGGGCTGCTACAAACATTTCTGCACATGTGGGTCCTTTTCCCTTTTTAATGATCTCTTTGGGATAAGACTGGTTTTGCCACATCCCCTCCAACATTTATCATTATCTTTTTCTGTCACCTTAGTCAATCTGAGAGATGTGTAGTACCATTACCTTAGAGTGTAGTGCCAGTACCTTAGAGTTGTCTTAACTTGTGTTTCTTTGATCAATAGTGATTTACAACACATTTTATATGACTAGAAATGGTTTTAATTTCTTCATCTGAAAATTATCTATTCATATCCTTTGACCATTATAAATTGGAGAATGGCTTGAATTCTTATAAATTTGAGTCAATTCTCTATATATATTAGAAATGAGGCCTTTATCAGAACCCTTGAATGTAAAAATGTTTTTCCATTTTATTGCTTCCCTTCTAATCTTGTCTGCATTATTTTTGTTTATACAAAAACTTTAACTTAATATAATCAAAATTATCCATTTTTCATTCATAATGTACTCTAGTTTTCTTTGGTTATAAATTTCTTCCTTCTTTACAGATCTGAAAGGTAGACTATCTTTCGTTCTTTGAATTTGCTTATAATGTCATTCTTTGTGTCTAAGTCATGATCCCAGTTCAACTTTATTTTGGTATAGGGTGTTAGGTGTTGGTCAATACCTACTTTCTGCCATACTATTTTCCAATTTTCTCAGCAATTTTTATCAAACAGTGAACTATTATCCCAGAAGCTGGGATCTATCTAACACTAGATTACTGTAGCCATTGACTATTGTGTCTTGTGAACCTAACCTATTCCACTGATCAACTATTCTATTTCTTAATCAATATCAAATGGTTTTGATGGCCACTGCTTCATAAAATAGTTTTATATCTGCTACAGCTAGACCACCTTTGTTTGCATTTTTTCATTAATTCCCTTGAAATTCTTGATCTTTTGTTCTTCCAGAAGAACTTTGTTATTATTTTATAGTTCTGTACATTGAAGTGTTTCTCCAGCAAACCAGGAACCTTGACATCAGCATGGTTATCTGCCATCTCAACTGAGAGTATTCTCAGCAAATTAATGCTTATTACATTTGCCAGGCTGTTTTCCCAGCACTCCTCAGGAGCAAGAGGTTTGCAGGGTCTCTCCTTCTCATCAGTAATTCATTAATATGACTTAAAACAGTTGGATGACATAACTTATGAAGGTCTTCATGATCTATGTGCTCACACCAAATTCAGTCCCAACATATGAAAATTGATGTCTACCTATTTACAATATTTCCTTTCAAAACCAATCCCTAGCTGATTATCTATTGTAATAATTTCAAGGGAATAGGGTTTATGAGGATCTCCATGGTGATTACTCATGCTCTGGTCACCATGGTGACTCTTGCTTATGTGTCAGACTTCAGATTCATTATTTATTTTTGCCTAAAATTTCAAGTGATTTTCTTTCTCAGCCTGATGCCAGACTCAAAATTCATAAGGTGAGATTTAATTATTTTTAATCTTTATACTTATGGAGAAAGAAGGAAAGCATATTTCTAAAAGAAACAGAGAAGCTAAACAAAGGGAAGCATTTATTGAATGATGTTATAAAGAACCAAAGTCACTCAAAGGGAATAGGAATTGAAACACAAATTTCCTGAAAGATCAATAGGAAAACACTTGTTTCATAGAAAACATGGTTCAGCAAATTGATTTTTCTCTTAAGCTTTAAGTTAATTTTCTTCTAAATAAACTTTTCATTACAAATAATACTCAAGAGCAACCCTCTGGTAAGGCTTAATCTTCATGATAGCAAGAGCCAAATGACTCATTTTATACAATCACTGAATGCCCACCACCTGTCATCACTGCCAAAGTTACTGTTTTGCCAGCATCTCAAGCCAAAATGTCCATTTTCTGACTAAAATATATCTGCATGTCTTCTTCTTGGCTAAGAGGTTCCACTGATGCTATAAAGCAGAAACATGACACATAATGGGATGTTAAAAGTCATGGCTGTTTTATGACTGAAGCTTGAAAATGACAACTACAAGTCAAGGGGGCCAGACTCGCTGAAAGTTAATGGGCACAATGCTAAGTTTATATTTCTTTATTTTCATAAAAGCAATAATCACTTAAGCTGTACTTCAATAACATAGATCATCTGGCATTGTTCCAGCTAGTGCCTAGATATCAAGAAGATCTAAGTTCAAATTCAGCCTCAGAACCTTATTGTGTGACCCTGGGTAAAACCATGTGGTCTCTTATATGTAAGAGAGTAACTAAGGTAAGACTTGGTTTCTTCATCTATAAAATGCACATAATAGTACTCATTTTACAATGTTGTGAACATCAAATTAAATAATGTATATAAAATACATTTAAAACTCGAGTGCTATATAAATCCTAGTTATTATTAGTGATACTTATAAAGATGATATTGTCACTGTCTGTCTTCATCAAACCTAATGAATAGTAATGTTTTCAGTTCTTAGCACCATGATTTAAAAAGAACATTGATAAGCCTAAAATAATTCAGAGAAGAATAACTCAGGTGGTAAAGAATCTTTAATTTATGCCATATGAAGGCTTGTTGAAAGCATCAAGTAATTGATAATCTTTATCCTGGAGAAAAGAGTCAAGAGAGCTGTCTCCAAGTTTTTTAAGGATTTTCACATGGAGGACAGGCTTCTGGGTAGTGTAGTGACTGCCATGAGGGACCCAGAAGGAAGGAAGATTCATCTTCATGAGTTGAAATCTGGTCCCCGACCCTTACTAGTTGTATGATCCTGGGCAAGTCACTTAATCCCATCTGCCTCAGTTTTCTTTATTGTAAAATGAGCTGGAGAAGGAAATGGAAAACTACTTCAGTGTCTTTGTAAAGAAAATTCCAAATGGGGCCACAAAAAGTCAGATATGACTGCAAAAGCTTGTATTAGACTTAACAACAACCAAAAAAAGACTTACCCACTTCCTAGTGGAAGACTCTTATAATAGTTGAGATGAAAAGTGATGATGATATGAATTAAAGATATTGTGGCATAAGTGGAGATGCCATAGATAGTATACAGATACAATTGTCAAGAGGAGGGTAATGAGGATATCAAGAAAACCAGAAGATATGATATATGAGGAGTAAACTCTAGTCTTCTTACTCTCCTGATGATCCTTTTCTGGTTTCTAAACCATTTAGAGAAATGGTTTAAAATCAGTAACATCAGTAACATAATTGCAGGCTTAAGACCATTTTTTACTTCTAAGTAATGTCATGTATATAATAGATACTTTATACATGATAAACTTTCAATGAATAAATAAGATGTACAATAAATTAATATTAAATGAGAAAATATATATGTAAAGTACTTTGCAAATCTTAAAATAGTCTATGAATATTGGCTATTAATATATATTTTTGACATACTTGATTGCTCTAGCAGAGATACAAGGTAGTGCTATGCCAGCCTTAGAATCAGGAAGACCTATATTCAAATCTAGCCTCAGATACTTACTCTCTGTGAGATTGTGGGCATGTTCCCTACTCTCTTATTTTCCTCCGTTTCTTCAATTGTAAAAGAGATAAAAAGGGCACCTGCCTTGAAGTACTTTTGTCAGGATCAAATGACATAATTTTTGCAAAAAAGTGCTCTGGCACAGTATCTGACACATAGTAAGCCTTTCTTTTCTTTTCCCATATTTCCCATACTTCTTTCCTTGTTTTCACAAAAATTCTATCTCCTGGTTTTCCTCCTACTTGCTTGATGTTTACTTTGGAGAAGAGAATATTTGGGTGAGTATAAGGGATAAGATTCAACACCCCACATCAATCATTAAATAAAAAAATAGACATGATTGCATTTTTAAAAATATGTAAACTTGTTTATATTCTGTGATCTCTATATTAGAGGGGAAATCCTTTTTAATTGGGCCAAGATGGAAATAGCATTCTTGGTTAACCAAACAAAAAAACCCCACACTTGTTGGAACTTTAAATAGTAGGAGAAATTTTAGCAGCTGTTTAGTCAAGTAGTAGACAACCCAGCAATGATGGACTCCAAGGTCAGAGACAATAATTCTTTATGATTGGGAGGGGAGTAAGATCCTCTATTAATCATTGACTGAGAGGTTCCTTTTTCCCCTCTCTTCTTCTAACATCACTTACATAATTTTTCCATTAGCTACTCCACTTCTGTTTTCCACAAAGAATGGTTCTACATTCAATCTCCATCCTCTGCCCTCTTCTTTTCTCCACCAGATTGTCCCATTATCATACCAAATCTATTTCTCTAATGTATCACCTTTATATATAATCATTTGAACCAACCAACTATGATAGCTGTGATTCTCTCTTATCCTTTTCTGCTAAATTCTTTGAGGAAGCTGATTACTCAAAGTATTTCCTTCCTCTAAACCCTCTATGCTCTACTTTCCAATATGATCATGGAACTGAAACTATTTTCTCCAAGTTACCAATAAACTCTTGATCACTAAATCTAATGGTTCTCCTTAATTTTCATTATTTTAAAAACTTTTTTGATATCCTTTTTTAACATTATCACTCTCTCCTACATTAACATTCTCGGCTCTCTAGGCTTTTGTGACACTGCTTTCTCCTATGGTACCTTCTAACTTTCTGATAATACCTTCTCAGTATCCTTTGATAGATTATCCAGATTGTGTCCACTAGTTTGAATCTTCCTCAAAAAGCTGTCCTGGACTTTCTTCCCTTTTCCCTTGACACCAGATTTTATTAACCTGGAGTCCACAAATACCCAAGGGGTTTATGAGTAAGTTTCAGGGAGATTAGGTACTTGGATAGTAAAAGAATAATCTATTTGCACTAACCTCTAAATGAAATTGAGAATATTCTTTAATTATTTAAAAAAGTATACTGAAAAGAAAAACCTAGAAAGATTTATATGAAACTGAGTGGAGTGAGCAGAACCAGAAGAACATTGTATATACAGTAATAGCAACATTATACAATAATAAGTTGTGATAAATTTAGCTGTTCTCAGCAATACAATGATTTAAAATAATTTCAAAATTAATGAGGGAAAATGCTATGCACATCTGGAGAAAGAATTATGGCGTTTTAATGCAAATTGAAGCATACTATTTTCACTTTTTAAAGATAATTTTCCCCCTTTTCTTTGTTACTTCTTTCACAATATGATTAATGTGGAAATGTTTGATATGATTGTATGTGCATAACCTATATCTAATTGATTGTTGTCTTGGGAAGGAAAAATTGTAATTCAAAATCCTATAAAATGAATTTTGAAAACTATCTTTACATGTATTGGGAAAAAATAAAATACTATTGACAATTTAAAAAAAATCATTAAAAGAGATCATTGGTTTCACCAGATTGCCAAAGAGGGGGAGGGGATCCAGGAATGAAAAGGTTAAGAAATTCAGCCCTATACTATTTCATGTGGTGCTTTCATCAATTTCCAAGGGATCAACTATCATTATAAGGCAGATCATTATAAACCTATATATCCAGCTCTAATTCTTTTCCTGACATGTAGTCCCTCATTAATAAGTACCTTTTAGACAATTTGTATAGGCTGTCTTGTAGGTATTTCAAACTTACTAAGTCTAAAACAAAATTAATTATCTTTCCATCCAAATGCTCTTCTCTTCCAAAATTCCATATTACTGAATAGCCCAGATTTAGAACCTCAACTCCCCACTCCTTGCAACAAAGAGAAATCCTGTTTATATACTCAAAGAGGACTTCCGATAATCTGGAGTTTTTGGTTTATCCTTTAGTATGACTCATTATCATCATACTCTAATTTGGAACCTGCTATTGCCATGCTTTTATGTCATGTGTCATGTTTATTTTGTGGGAGAATGTGCCTCATACTTTTGGGGAGATTATTTTTATAACTATCATTTTTGTTATATCCTTTTATTGTTTTTTCTCAAACCTAGTTGAAGTCTAATTGACTAATGTTCATGGAAATATATCTGGTAGGGGTCAGTAAGCCACAGGACTACAATGACATCCCTTTAAGGTTATCTTAAATCCCTGAGTAGAAGTGGTGTCTCATTCAGGGTATCTAACTTGTCACTGTTATTCAAAAATGTGGGTTGTGATTGAAAAGAGGATCTCTTAGTTATTTTTAGGTATTTAAATAATTCTTCATAGAAGAGAGATTCAATTTATTCTTTCTGAATCCAGAAGGCATAAATGGAACCAGAAGTTAGGAACTTTGGAGATACAGGTTTGGGTTTGATGTAAGTAAAGAAAATTCCTAATAATTAAGTAAGTTGCTTCAAGAAGTAGAGTTCCTTGTGGATTTTATGCAGAAGACTCTTATTCAGGAAGGACTTAAAGTAGGGGACTTCTAAGATTCTTTTTAACAGTCAACAATCAACAAGCATTTATAAAATATTTACTCTGTTTCAGATACAATTAAATAATAGGAGTACAAAAATACTCCAAATAACATCCTTTTTTTCCAAGCAGCTCATAGTCTAAGGAAGAGATGGAATGTAAACAATGATGTATAAACAATATATAGCAAAATCAAATTATCCTATAATCTGAATATAATGAGCAGAAAAAAATACATTACATGCAGGGCAATCAAGAAATACATGTTGTAGAAAGTTAGATTTTTGCAGAACTTGGGGGAATTCATGACCTGGAGATGAGGAGGGAGAGTATTCCTTATATGGGAGATTGTGAATGAAAAGGCCCAGACTAGAGTGATGAAGTATCTTTCTGGAGGAATAGTAAAGAAGCCCGTAGTCACTAGATTGCAGAATACATGGAAGGGAGAGTGGTATAAGAGGACCAGAAAAGTAGGAAGATACCAGCTTATGAAGGGCTTTAAAAGCCAGATGATAGAGAATTTTTATTTTATCCAGAAGGTAACAGGGAGCTTCTGTGTTTTATTGAATGGAGTGGGGGTAAGGCAGAGGGCAGGGTTTGACAAGGGCAAATTTGTGCTTTAAGACAGTTCAATTTCACACCTGAGTGGAGATTCTATGAATTCTATGATTCTATGAATTTGTATGAAAGTAAACTGAGTTGTTTCAGAAGTAAGTGAAGGTTTTTCTCAGTCTCTAAACATTTTCAAGTATTGGCTAGATAATCACCTGGTTAATAATATTGCACTTTGGATTCTTATTTTAATAATGGGTTAAATTAATTCACCTATGAGTTGTTTTACAATTCTGAAATGAGTATAGGACATAAGCAACTTTGATAAAACTAGAAAGGTTCTGTTTATGAGCCAAAATAGTGTATTGTATGCCTTTCTTTTGATAATAAATCTCAGCAGTATAGAAAAGGCCATCATCAGAATATTTTTCCATCAGAAAATGGTTTGGGACTTGGGTTTTTTGGCCATATCAATTCATAAAGAGCTTTTTTTGTACCTCACTGGAGAGATAAAATTATAGAACTTTCAAACATCAACTTAACATGAAGAAATCTGGGTTTTTCCTTGAAAGTGCATCTAGTTTTTTTGTTCTTTGGAGAAATCATACATTCTGGTTTTTCCTCAGCAGCAGTCCTAACCATGAAATAGAAATTGTTCTCAAATAAAATACCATCAAAAAGAACTCTAAAGGTTTCTGTTGAACTCTAACATTATTGTGTTTAATATTGATCAAAGCAGGTTTGGGGTTTTACATATTTTGATTTAAATAATTTTTATTGGACATGGTTTAGTTAAAATTAATAAAAATGCAATACATTTAATAAATGCCTTTTATATACAAAAGCTTGATCCATAATTATAGCCTATAAGTAAAAAAATTTACATGACTAGTAACTAAGTTTAATGCTATAATGTCTTTCCTGATGTTCCAAGAAACTAATAAAGGAAGGAAGGAAAGAAAGAAAAAAAGGGAAAAAAGAAGATGGAAGAAAGAAAGGAAGAAGATAAGGAAAGAGAAAGGAAAAAGGAAGAAAAAAGGAAGGAAGTAGAAAAAAGGGTAAAGAAAAAGAAAAGGAAAGGGAAGGAAGGATAAAGAAAAGGAAGAAGAAAGCAAGGGGGAGGAAAATGTTTTAAAAAAGGAAGGTGGAAGGAATGAGAAAGAGAAAAAAGGAGGAAGGAAGAGAGAAAGGAAAGGGAAAGGAGTAGGGGAAAGAAGGAAAGGAAAAGGAGAGAAAGGAAGAAAAGGAAAGAAAGAGGTAAGGAAGAGAGGAAAGGATGAAAAAAGAGTAAGGTAGGATGGAATAATAAAAGGAGGAAAGGAGAGAAGGGAGAAAGGAAGGAAAGTACTGGATAGAATAAAATATAGGAAGGAAGGTGGGTAGAAAGATGAGAAGTGGTTGGGCAGGTACAAAATGGGAATAGAATAGCAATTCAGAGTCCAGATGCTGGGTGTCCTTCCTCAAAAAAGCTTTGAAATTTGCATTATATCTCAAAGTTGATCATATTAATACTATTACTAATGAAGAAAGAAAAGGAAAAGGCAGCTGTTTTTTCATTTGTTTATTGAAATCAAATGGGTCAATTAGATGATTAATAGCTAACTGCCAAGTTCTTGGGTTCTGTCCGTACAAGGTAGCTAGAAAAAAATGAACAAACAAGCAAAACAAAACTCTCTTGTTTCTTTCTGGTGATACCTTTAACAAATGTTATTTCTTGATATACATTTTAAAAGCTTTTTTTAGTATATTCTCTGTGTTTTCTTGCCTTGCCAACCCTCCTCCTGATAGGATGGAGTATGAGAGAAAGCTTCTTTTATTAGCTCCATCTTCATTTTCCCTAGGGAAGAACCCTGAATTCATTTTTATCAATTATAAAACTGGTTATTTATGATGCAGAGAAAAATTCTAATCTGGCCAACTCTAAATACACTCTAAATATGACTAGTTTAACCTAGATATAGGAAAAGAGAATTTAATTAACATATATCACCCCAATTGGAAAACTAAAAGCAAAAATGTGTCCATATTGATGTTAGATTGGCAATATTATCTTTATACATATGAAGAATAGCACATAATCATTTCATGGATTTTTTGAAGATAGAATTTTTCAGCTATTTGTTTATTCCATTTAGAAAATAAATCAAAAAGATTCTAATGGCTTGTTGCTATTTATAGTCTCTTTTCTTCCCCCAACCTCCCTCCACTAGATTTAATTATTCAGGGAGGAAAGAGGGATGTAAATACAAGTGTTTTGCTTTTCTGGTTTAGCTGAATCACTCAATATTCTGAACCATTTACCTTTTTGAAGACAAAATGAAAAACATGTTTTGCCTATTAGATTTAAAATAAATATCTTATATTTAAGAAATGAATTTAAAGCACACAAACTTCTTTAGTGTCAGCTAAGACCAATGATATATTAAAGAATATTTTAATAGGTGCTCTATGTTTCAAAGGTCCATTGCTTTTGTCAGCATGAGTGACTTCTGGTATGGGAACTCCCTTTACTCATACAGAACAATTCATAGGTTTTCGATAGCAAAATGTTGAAATTTTTCTGGGAGCCCAAAGAGATTTATGGAGGAAAGGAGGTGGCATGATACATAGAATTCATGACTTGAAATCAAGAAAAGAATTAAAATCCTGCCTCAAGATCCTACTAGCTTCGTGACCCTGTGAAAGTCACTTAAACTATGTACCCTCAGTTTCTTCATCCATAAAATAGAGATATAAATAGCACCTATCTTCCAGGGTTATTATGAAATGAAATGATATCATATCTCTACACTGCTTTGCAAACCATTAAATAGTATATAAATGCTGTTATTGTTATTATTATTGACAGTGAAAGAATTTGAATCTAGATCTGCCTGTTTCCAAGTTCAGTGCTCTCTCTTTCTTTCTTTGCTATCCCAGGTAGCCTTATCAGAAATGTTAACAATAAATTAATTTAAATAATCAGTTTCTTTTCATTTTTTTCTTTCTTTTTATTTTAGTGTGTGAGGCCATTGGAGTTAAGTGACTTTCTCAAGATCATAGAATTAATATCTGTTTAGCATCTGAGGTCAAATTTGAACTCAGATCCTCCTGACTCCATGCACCATCTAGCTGCCCCTTGTGACCAGTTTCATTACAGGCAGTGTGATATGGGAGAGAAAGAGTTAGTATGGATTTCAGAAAGATTTGATTTTGAATTCTGCTTGTGAGATGTGCTATCTAAGTGGCTAAGAGTCTCAAATTTTCAATGCCCCAGGCTGCTCAATTGCAGAGCAGTTGCTAATCTTAGGGGGATATTCCTCATTATATATTTCCTACACAAATGAAACCACAGATCTGTATCCCACTCCAAAGAAATAAGAAGGGGAGAATGGATAAATTTGAGGTTCCTTAATATGAATATTAAGGTGTGAAAACAGCTTTCTGCTCATACTCCTTAAGTGCCAATATCATTTGCAGAAAGAATAGAATCTCGAGATGACAAACACAAGAAAAAAAAACCTTTCTAATTTGCTTCAAGAAATGTTTTTGTTAAGTGGAACAAAAATTAGTTTAAAACCTTCAGAGATATAATTTCAAATTTGCAATTGACAGTTTATGTGATGATTTTCCAAACATTGTCCTGTCTCAGTTAATCCTTTTGGATTTTAATAGGGAATAGTCAAATTCTTACACACACACACACACACACACACACACACACACACACACACACCCCTCCCCCACATGCACATTAGTAAAAAAGGAAATGAGTTCTAGGATGGATTCTGGAATGGTACAAAAACACCCAGGAGTCACAGTGGAATAGAAGGCAAATATATTCTATAAGTGTTTAATGTGTTATTGTACATTATAAAAATGTCCACCAACTGCTGACCAACTGCCATTGATGGGATATGTACATCAAACTAGAAAGGCACCTGGAGGAAGACAAAAAAGTGTATGAGAGAATTGAATCACCAAACTATCCTGCCATTCCTTGAGTTAATCACCACCATGACCTGAAACATCAGATCCTGATAGAGACATTTGAGGGTCATGAATACAAGAGCCCTGAAAAGAGCAGTGTCCCCCTTTCCCTGTCTCTCCCTTTCTACCAAACCACCTGTCCTCTCATCTCAGTACTTGATGCCATCAGCATAGTGGTCAACTCTTTTGGAGAAGGGCTTTGCTTTCTTGTCACTACCAACACCAGGGGCTGATAATCTTTTTTTTTTCTTTCTGCTGAGGCAATTGATGTTAAGTTACTTGCCCAGGGTCACACAGCCAGGAAGTGTTACGTGTCTGAGATGAGATTTGAACTCAGGTCCTACTGACTTCAGGACTGGTGCTCTATTCACTGCGCCATCTAGCTGCCCCAAGGCTGATAATCTTTCAAGAATGACAGGTAAAACCAAGTGCCTTGGGAATATCATCATCCCCAACATTAGTGGCCATGCTTTCACCTGTTCATCATCCAGAGAAAGACTTCCTGTGGAGATATAACCTGGCAACTTTTTCTGCAGCATCCATCTAAGATTATCAGCAGCCATAGCAACTGAAGACCCAGAAAAGAGAATTCTTTTGTGATCAAAGTCTCTTACCACTTTCAAATAGTTCAACAACAGGAGATAGTATGGAAAAACATTAAAGAAGATACATATCTGCTTGGCTATTGCATCCTAAGGACCATGGTGCCTTTGCATTTGAGTAGAACTCCCATATTTTTTATGTCATTAAAATGGGAGCTCCATGACAGCAGTGAATGGATTTTCACTAATGTGTGTTTTAACTCAAAACCTAGCATTCTTTCCTTTGGAAGTGCTTCTGAATTTGAGGACTTCAAATTTGTTTATAGCCTCATACTAAAGAGTAGTAACATTTATTACAACATTTGCCTATTTCTTTTCATGTTGACTAATAAATCCTCACATTAGAGCACATTGTATATCTTTCCATGATGTATCCCAAACTAATTTGAGTAACTGTAGACAGTTCCCTAAACAAGCGTCATTTGGAATGAAATCAAAAATTGGTATTGGTGGTTGCAAGGATGGGAGACCTCTTCTCCACAAGAATTGATCATCATAGTGATAGTTTCAGGTGCTAGGATGAGAACAGGGCCAGTGGTCTGATTCAAAAGATAGATGGAGAAAAACACCAGTGTTCCCAGGGCTCATGACTCCATTCTCCCTAAACCTAACCTTAACCTCTCCTTTTTCCTATTTGTAACCCCAGCATTTACTATAGTGCTTTACAAGAGCTTAATCAATTCTTTTCCCCCATTCATTCATGTTAAGCAAGAGTAAAGAAATAATTTTCCCCTTACACTTAAAGTCTTAAGAAAATACTATGTAGCTGAGCGAACTAGTGCTACATGCCTAGAATCCCAGCTACCAAGTAAGCTAAGGTTGGCTGATAGTTTGAGCTTAGAAATTCTGAAATGCAGTGGGCTAAGGAAGTGTCTTTATGAAGTTCAACATATACAATATGGAAGCAGGGAGGTGGGATGGGGAGACAGGTTGCCTAAAGAGGTCAAATTAGAAATGAGGGAGAGAGAGGAAGGGAGGAAGGGAGGGAAGAAAGAAGGGAAGAAGGAAGAGACAGAGAGGGAAAGATAGAGAGAGGGAAGAAGGGAAGGAGAGAGAGGGAGGAAAGAGAGAGAGAGAGAGAGAGAGAGAGAGAGAGAGAGAGAGAGAGAGGGAGGGAGGGAGGGAGGGAGGAAGGGAAAAGGAAGAAGGAAAGAGAAAATATAAAGTGAATTTTTAAGGGTGATGAGGGACCTATTATCTGGTTTATCTTGCTTTTCCCTTGGTATAAGCAGAGTTCTATTTTTCTATAAAGCTAGTTCCTATATCAGTACCTGCTTCTTCCCAATAGGCTTCATTGGGTAGGGTTTTAGTGTCATTTTGTGCCAATAGCCATGCATTACTGTGTATATAGTATTCATGAATATTTCATGTAGTCACTCTTCTGCAAAGGATTCCTTGACATAAGCAGAAATAGAAGCAGCTAATTACTCTAATTAATCTTGATAATCTCATTCCAAATTACACTTGTTTGGGGGGCTATCCACAATTATTCAATTTAGTTTGGGGCATTGCATGCTAAATATAGCTTTTGATACAAAACTACCATATAATAAGGGCTGTTTTCTCAGGGAGACATACAATGTGCTCTAATGTGAGGGTATATTAGACAACATGAAAAGAAATATGCAAACCTTGTAATAAAATATTATTACCCTTTATTATAGGGCTATAAGGCCTCAAATTTAGAGTCTTGCCACATAATGGAAAGAATGCTGGACTTTGAGTTAAAGCAAATATGAGTGCAAATTCTGCCACTGGCAGTTATTAGGTATGTGGTTATGCACATTCAATTAATCTACAAACATGTATTAAAAGATCATTTGTAGAAGGCTCACTGAGAAAATCTGGGAGTACTTAGACAAAAAAGAAGCATTTCCAGTATTGTTTGTGCATCTATCTACCATGTGTGTTCATGTGACATATGTATGTCCACGTAGGTTATTTAATTGTTTAGAAACAAGATTCTAAAAGCCAAATAGATATGATCTGAAATAGTTGTATACACATATGTATATAAAATCTTATATGTACATACTGAATAAATACATAAATAAGGGCATGACATGTGAAGACAAATTTCTGTGGATAGTTAAAAGGTGCTTGAGTTTCTGGGTAATGTAATTTATTTATTCAATTTTTAGGGGGATAAGGCAATTAGGATTAAGTGACTTGCCTATGGTCATACAGCTAGGAAATGTTAAATGTCTGAGAACAGATTTGAACTGAGATTCTCCTGACTCTGAAGCTGGTGCTCTAACCACTCTACCTATCCTTGGGTAATAAAATTTAAACATATGGCATTGTTTTCTCTGGTTTGGTAAAAGTCTATATAACTTGAAGGATATTTGGTTGGGGACACAAATAGGAAGGAAATCCTATTTTCCTTTTCACATTGACATAGATACAGAAATAAATAAGAAGGTATCTCCCATTGGTTATCTAAACACTCCAACTTGCTAAGGTTATCCAAAATGAAATGGTCTCTGAGCTAGTCATCTAAAAGTATTTTTAGTAGGAGCATATTACCTGAAGGAGAAGGGCCCTAAAGTTGTGGGCTTTCAATCATTTTTTCCAAAGAATGAATTTCCCTTTCTTAGGTTAGTGCTTAAAATATCTGGTTCAGGACAGAGTGATCTCATCTATGGGAGATCCCTGTTCTTAAAGTTTATGATTACATGTCTTCAGGGGATGAAATTTTGTGGGTGAAGCTACCATTAAGTTGGCAATTCATAATGATTCTTGACTCACAGTCTTGTGAGAGACATAGTGATTTAAGAATCTACATTTATTCAAGAAGATATGGGAAAATGCCAGCAAGATCAGTCATCTGTAAAAAAGAGGCAGGTAAGGAGATATTGATTAGATAAGGGGTCAAAAGTGATAACAAATAAAATACACTGGCTTTGGAGTCGGAGGGCTTGCTTCCAAAGTCCAAACTATGCCATTTACTATTTGTATGATTTTGGCCAAGTAACTTAACATCTCAGTGACTTAGCTTCCTGAGATTTTTGAATTAGATCATGGTCAAGGCCCCTCTCAGCTCTAAATTTACTATGATGAAAAAGTTGAAAGGGAAAAGGGGAGATAAAGGAAAATTAAAGTAGGTCATATAAATAGAGAGCTAGATAATATAATGAACAGAGTGCTGGGCCTGGAATCAGAAAATCTTGAGTTCAAACACATCTTTGTTTCTCAATTTCCTTTCTGTATTGTGGGGATACTAATAGTAACTATCTCCCAGCATTATTCTGAAGCTCAAGTGAAATAATATTTATAAAGCACTTAACTCAGTGCATGGAAAAAAGGAGACACTCTATATAAATGCTAGCTGTTGTTATTTATTTATTGTTATTTTTGATGTTGTTTCCAATATGGAACTGAATTGAATGATGGAAAAGATAGGAGACCAGTATGTAAATTATTCCATTGACAGGAAGGAAAATATATGATGGAGAAGTCTCTGGATCAAACAGATTTCTATGTCATCCATCAGGTAACACTATAGTTCAAAAACAGTTCATCTATTGAGGTGGGGGGAGGTAATGGGAGGTTAGAGAGAGAGGGTGTAGCAGGAATTACCCGCAAAAAGATAATATAGATCAATCATTTGGTATATTTAGGAATCAATTGTTTTGAATTTTGGGATTGCTCATGCTCTGAAACTTCATAAATTGGAACTAGAAAGGGAAGAGTATTTCAGGGGAAAAGCCTCACTTTTCTCATTTCCTGAGAGTTCAAATTTGTGAACTCTGAAGCATATCATAGCTTCTATCATATGTCATAAGGCAATAAGGACACTGGGCTTTTAGAGAGAAAACCTATAACCTTTGATTTCATATGATTTCTCAAACCTTCATTTCTCTTGCTCACACTCTTTTTAGTGACAGGGAGCAAGAAATAAGAGTGTTTTTCCCTGATTCAAGAGACTGAGATGGGGGAGGGAGGAAACCATCTGAGATTTTTAGGGTAGAATACAAATCACAAGTAACAGCACAGACACCAGTTTTTTCAAATAGAGTTTAAAGTTTCCTGTGTCAGAAGATAACTGATTCATAACTGATTCCCAGGACTTATTTCAGTCCAGTCATCATACAATAGAATCCTCATCATCACATTAGGTTGAATATAATACAGGTTATACAATTTGCTAGTTAGAAAGGGTCTTAGGGAAGATCTAGTTCAACCAAAATACGTTATTTTAAAAAATGACTTGAGTGTCTATCATTAAGTCTACTTTGTAGACTTAATGAAAAAGGTTCTACCAGAAGTCTCTTTTCCTTCTAGTCAAGTCTCCATTCAGCTGCCAAAATGTTCTCCCTAAAATAAAGTCTTTCTCAATAGACTCCACTGACTCTGTCAGTTCAGGATCCAATATAAAAACCTCTGGTTTTCAAAGCCCTTCATAATCTACTCCTTTTTTTTCTTTCTAGTCTTTTTATGCCTTACCATGGCCCTTTCCCCCTACAATTCTATTCAGTTATACTAGTTTCCTTTCTGTTGCTTGAATGAGACACTTTATCTTCTGACTCTGGCCATTTTCTCTAGCTATTCCTCATGCACATAATGGATGTTGCATTTTTAGATAAAAAAAAATCAGAGTGGTACAGTGGAAAAGTGTTTGGTTATCTGGCTTCTAATCAAAACTTTGCCATGTACTATTTATATGATTTTGGTTAAGTCATTAATTTCTGTGAGTCTCAGTTTCCTCATATGTAGAATAAGGGAATTTGACTAGATGACCTCTTAAGTTTCTGTTCAGTTCTATATTTAAGATCCTGTGATCTGTAGCAGCTAAATTTTATTATTAATTTGGAATAATAAATGATTAAGACTAAGAAAATTGCTTATAATACAAGTAAACTTTTAGGACTGGATTCATCATAAGCCTTCCCTCCTTCTCCACCTCTCCACAATCTAGATGTCTCTAGAGATGAACATCTTATCAGATACACCAAGCCCAGAATCTTGTCAATTTATAAAAATTATATAAAAATTTCATTTAAAATTAAATTTAACTTTCATGATTTGAAATTCTTAATTACCATACAAACTGAAAATGTAGCCCCTGTTTTCTTCTGCCAATATAGACTAGATTTACATAAAAATCATTAGTTTAGAACTGGAAAGGACCTTGAAATCACATAGTCCAACTCCTTCATTTAACATATGAGCAAATGAAAAGCCTAGAGAGATCGAGACATTTGCCTAATTCCCAATGCAAATTGAATTTAGGTCTCAGGACTTCAAATGTAGTTCTATTTACACTATACAATGTGGAAATGAGCATAAATAAGGGAAGGAAAAAATCCCTCTTCTCTCCTTTATGCCATTTTGTTGATGATGCAAGATACTTGAATGTCTTCCCAGGATGACTTGGAATTAATTCAGATTCCAGGATATGTGTGGCCTAATCATTTTCTGATAAGGTGGAGTAAGTAGTGGCTATTACCTCTGGAAACTTTGCCTCCTACCTAGGGATTCTGAGAGGTTACTTTACGAGCTTCATAAGTCTTTTCCAGTCCAATATCCTAAGTAATGCTTCAGAAATCAGGTCTAGAATTTGGCCCACTTTTCTCTTATTAGTCATCTAGATTGAGGGTTTCTTGATCTTTTTGTTTTCTGTGTATATGTGTGTGTGTGTTGTGTGTTTGTGTGTATCACAACTACCTCATTCTTATCAGATTGGTTAATAAGATAGAAAAGGAAAATGATAAATGTTGGAGAAGATGTGGGAAAATTGGGATACTGATGCATCATTGTAAAGTAGTGAAGTGATCCAACCATTCTTGAGAGCAATATGAAACTATGCTTAAAGGGCTACGAAACCATTCTCTTTGATCCAGCAATACCATTATTAGATCTGTATCCCAAAAAGATCATAAAAAGGAGAAAGGATCTACATATATAAAAATATTTATAGCAACTTTTTTTATGGTAGCAAAGAATTAGAAATTGAGGGAATGCCCATTATTTGGGAAATGGCTGAACAAGTTGTGATATGTGAATGTAATGGAATACTGTTGCACTAAAAATTTTGATGATTAGGCAGATTTAAAAAAATCTATAATGACTTAAATGAACTGAAGCTCAGAGAAGTGATAAGAACCAGGAGAATGTTGTACACAGTACTAGCAAAATTGAGCATTATCATTTATGGTTAATTTAGCACTTTTCAGCAATACAATGATCCAAGACAATTCCAGAAGACTCATATTGGAAAATATTATGCATATCCAGAGAAAAAACTGATGGAGTCTGAATGTAGGCCAAAGCACACTATTTTCACTTTATTTACTTTTTCATAGTTTTTTCCTTTTGTTATTTTTCTTTTATAACATGAGAGATATGGAAATATATTTTACATGATTACACATATATAATCTATATCAAATTGCTTACAAAGTTAGGGAGGAGGAAGGAAAATGGAGGGAGAAAAATTGAATACTCAAAATCTTATAAAAATAAAAATAAATATTAACAATTGACGACATGTAATTGAAAAAAATACCATCAAAACCCCCTACTATTGCACCAGTTCAAGCACCTATGTTTTAGACAGTTATCTCTATAGTAGTCGAGTGTAAAAAGCCACATAATTTATGGAGTAGAAGTCAGCAGTATAAAACTGACATTCTTTTCTTGTTCGAAGGGTCATAAGTTTTGAAATTGTATCTTCCTTCAAGTGGTTATATTTTTTCATACATTCTTGTCTGTGTGTGTCCTTGGTGTAAATCTCTCTTCTGAGTTGGATTAATTGTCTCCCATTGGTCCTCTTTCTCCTTTGACATGACCATTTGAAGAGCAGGGAGAAGAGCTCTGCTTCCCCCAAAAGCAATCTCTTCACAAAGGCTGGCAACCACAACTCCAGAATTAAATTTTTCCGCTACTGGCTGGATTCTTTTAGAATGAATTTATTGTGAACTCACTGATGTTTTATACAAAATCCTGATCCTCTCAGTCAATTACATGATTTTTTTTACTCATCAAAGAGATTCACACCTCAGAGAGATCATTCATATAAAGCATCCTATTCACAATTTGAATCTCCACACTGATTACTTTACATGAAATTAAATGGTGTTATAGAAATTCCCCAACACACCTTACATAATCACGGGGGACACCCTGTGCAAAGATATGAATATGGGAGATAGAATATTTTATATAAGGAATATCAATTAGGCAAATTTGACTGGAATATAGAATGTGTGAAGGGCAGCAAAGGGAAATCAGGTTGAAAAGATAGTAACAAGATCACAAAAGATTTTAAATGCCCAGTAAAGGAATTTATGTTTTAATCTAAACTCAATAGAAAACCACTGAAACTTCTTTAGTAGGGGACTAACAAGATAAAAATTTTGTTTTAAGAATTTCAATTTTGCCCCTTATATGAATGATCAGTTGAAGAAAGAAGGTGCTGGAAGTGGGGAAATCAATTAGAAGATTTGTAGAAGTATGGGAGGGGAAGATGATGAATGCCTGAATTGGGGTGGTAACTCCATGAGTAGAGTGAAGGGAGGAATGGCAGATATTGATGAGGCAGAATTAGCAGAATTTGGCAATTGATTAGATACGGGACAAGGATGCATGAAGAATTGAGAATAATACCAAACCTATAAACTTGGTGCTGTAAGATGGGAGATGGATTCAAGAAGGATAGATCATGGGTTCTGTTTTGCACTTGTTAAGTTTGAATTATCTGTGGGTCATCCAAGTAAAGATTTCCAGTAGGCATTTGGAGACCTGATCTCAGGGGAAATGAGTACTATGTAAATATATAGAGAGATTATATATTGATATAGAAATATGGATAGATGCAAGTAAGCTTTCTATATAAATTATACTATGGTGTATGATTTGAAAAACATATAAATAGTCGGTCCTAAAAATTTCAGTATAGTTTTAACATTTAATCACTTCAATATCTTAAACATTGCTTTAATAATTTAAAATTGCCCAAAGACTTTTAGAACATCCTATATATTGAAGTGTAAATGCAGATTTTTTTGGGGGGGTGGCTTCTCTTTTGTTGATGCTTCTGATTTAGGGAATTTTTTTCCTTCTCTCATGCCATTGCTACTTCTTTTTAAAGAAATGATGTGTGAGTATGTGTGTATTTCTTTTCTCTTTCTCTGATTTAGAGAATTATTCAGAAAATACTTTTGAGTTTCCTTTTTTCCCTCAGAACTCTCCGTTTTTTCTGGGAACAGAAATATCCAGGATTTCTCTCTTTTTTTCTATCTACTCATGAATTTAATTCTTCCCAGTAAGTTTGCAAACAGTATCATTGTTATTCTGACTTATTTTTCTTTATGTACTTTCATTGAACACTTCTGCCTTCACTTCTGGTTCTAGTATCTCTTTGTACATTTTTTTCTCTCTCTTTAATCATAAGCCTTGCCTATTCATGAAAACTAAGCTCTGAATGCAAAGCTGAGCACATTCTTATTTTGATGAATAACAACTTGAATTTTTTCACATTAAGTTATTCCAAAATAATCAATGCATATTTTAATTTGGCTTGCTTGATAAATCTATATTCTTGTTTTTAGGGAAAAAAATTTTGGATGCTGTTTGTGGATGCCAATAGAGAACCACTGCCAAAGTAAAGGATTCTCAGTTTACAAGACCTTTGAAACAAAAAAACAAGCACATGTGCATGGAAAGAAATGATAATATTCCATTATCTATCTCACATGGTTTTTGTGAGGAAAGATCTATGTAAATATTAAAAAGCATTTTTTATGTGGGTAGTTATTAAAATTACAATAAGAATGATGAAGACAAAAGCAAATGATTGCATAGAAGAGGTAGAGGTTGTGTCTAAATACCAGATAACAGAAAATTCTTTTTTTTTATTAAAACTTTTTATTTGCAAAACATACATATGGGTAATTCTTCAACATTGACCCTTGCAAAGATTTTTGTCAATTTTTTGTATTAAAGCTTTTTTTTGCAAAACATATGTATAGGTAATTTTTCAACATTGACCCTTGCAAAGCTTTCCATTACAATTTTTTCCCCCTAGTCCCCACCCCTCCCCTAGATGGCAGGAAATCCACTACATGTTAATTATATTAAACTACTTGACAAATAGAATATATGTATACATATTTCTACACTTACTGTTGTACGAGAAAAATCGTATCTACAAAAAAAATCAGAGAAACGAAACACAATGCAAGCAAACATCAATATAGAGCATGAAAATGTTATGTTGTAGTCCACATTTCGTATCCCTCTCTCTGGGTGTATATGGCTTTCTTCACTGAACAATTGAAACTAGTTTGAAACATTTCATTGTTGAAGAGAGCCATGTCCATCAGAATTGATCATCATATAGTATTGTTGTTGCCATGTATAATGATCTGGTTCTGTTCATTTTGCTCAGCATCAGTTCATACAAGTTTCTCCAGGCTTCTCTGAAATCATCCTGCCGGTCATTTCTAATAGAACAATAATATTCCATAACATTAATATGCCATAATTTGTCTGAGTTCATGATTTTATAAGTGTAGAACTCCATCTAATGATGTCAGTTACTAGCCATAGATTGATTTAAAGCTGGTGAGTGTTTCCTCTGCTACTATATAGTCCTAGTCCTAGAGAGTCACTTTGAGGCACAACTAGTATATGTCAGAAGCAAAATTTGAACTCAGTTAATCTTGACTTCTTTCTCTTCATTCTGCCACAATATATTTCATGTTTTTTTTTTTCTTGAACTGAGAAAAAAACTACTCCCTTCTCACTTTCATTCATTGGTCCTCCTTCTTCTATAGAAGGACAAACAGAATTTGGTGTTCTGAGCCCAAGGACACCAGCAAGACATTGCAATAGGAAGTCCCCAAAGTTTATGTTTTCAAATTATCTTTCTTTTCTTCCCATCTCTAGATAAGAATATTCCTATTAAAATTCCATATTTTGTGGCATTTAAATATTTGCATCAAGAGATGAGCATTAAAATGGTCATCAAAACCATTTGGTACTGGCTAAGAATAAAGTAGTCGATCAGTGGAATAGGTTAGGTTTACAAGACACAATAGTCAATGACTATAGTAATCTAATGTTTGATAAACCCAAAGACCCCAGCTTCTGTGATAAGAATTCACTATTTGATAAAAATTGCTGGGAAAATTAGAAATTAGTTTGGCAGAAACTAGACATTGATCCACACCTAACATTTTATACTAAGACATAAAAAGTGATATTATAAGCAAATTAGAAGAACAAAGGAGAGTTTACCTCTCAGAGCTGTGGAGAAGGAAGGAATTTTTGACCAAAGAAGAACTAGAGTACATTATAGAATGTAAAAGGGATAATTTTGATTATATTGTTAAAAAGTTTTTGTACAAACACAAACAATGCAGACAAGATTAGAAGGGAAGCAGTAAAGTGGGAAATTTTACTTTTAAAATTCAAGGGTTCTGATAAAGGCCTCACTTCTAAAATATATAGAGAATTGACTCAAATTTATAAGAATTCAAGCCATTCTCCAATTGCTAAATGGTCAAAGGATATGAACAGATAATTTTCATATGATAAAATTAAAACTATTTCTAGTCGTATGAAAAGGTGCTCCAAATCACTATTGATCAGAGAAATGCAAATTAAGACAACTCTTAGATACCATTACATACCTTTCAGATTGGCTAAAATGACAGGAAAAGATAATGACAAATGTTGGAGGGGATGTGGGAAAACTGGGCCACCATTACATTGTAGAGTTATGAACTGATCCAACCATTCTGGAGAGAAATTTGAAACTATGACCAAAGAGCTATCAAACTGTCTATACTCTTTGATCCAGCAGTGTCTCTACTGGGCTTGTATCCCAAAGAGATAATAAAGGAAGGAAAGAGACTCACATGGTCAAAAATGTTTATAACAACCCTTTTTGTAGTGGCAAGAAACTAGAAACTGAATGGATGCTCATCAATTGGAGAATGGCTGAATAAGTTATGGTATATAAATGTAATGGAATATTATTGTTCTATAAGAAATGATCAGCAGGATTTCAGAGAGGCTTGGAGAGACTTGCATGACTGATGCTAAGTAAAATGTGTAGAACCAGTAGAACATTGTACACAAGATTATTCATTTGGCTCTTTTCAATAATGAAGTGATTCAGTTCAGTTCCAATGCTCTTGTGATGGAGAGAGCCATCTGCAACCAGAGGAAGGGCTGTAGGGATTAAGTGTGAATCACAACATAGTATTTTCATTTTTTTGTTCTTGTTTGCTTGCATTTTGTTTTTTTTTCCCATTTTTTTTTCCTTTTTGATCTGATTTTTCTTGTACAGAATGATAACTGTGGAAATATGTTTAGAAGAATTGCACATATTTCACATAGATTACTTGCCATCTAGGGGAAGGAATAGAGGAGAAGGGAGGGGGAAATTAGAATACATGGTTTTGTGGGGGTTAATATTGAAAATTATTTGTGCATGTGTTTTAAAAATAAAAAAGCTTTAATAATTAAAAAAGGAAAATTAAAAAAATAAAAAGATGAGCATTTAAGAAGCCCTATAGTCCTTTAAAAAACAAACATAGTTAAGGAGCTTTCTATATGTAAATGGGAGGTATGAGTATTGTGCATGACATCATCAATTTCCTCTTATGCAGTTGTGCTTTCAAACTGAATTGGGTATTAATGAGAGCATTCTGTTCTCTCCGAACATGAGAGCACCAAATGAAGACCAATATTTTTACTCACCTAAATCCCTGAAAAAATGCACTTTAAATTTCCTTTTAAAACTAGATTTTATTATTAATGACTACAGTTACATTTATATTACTACTCAGATGTTACTCTCATATGGCAAAATATAACATGATTGATGATGATGATAGTTGGCATTAACAAAAACACTTTACATTTATTATTTTGATTAATCCTCCTGACATGTAGGTGCTATGATTATCCCCATTTCACAGATGAAGAATTTGAGTCTGAGAGAAGTTAAATTACATGCCCAAAATCACATAGGTGGTATCTAAAGAAAGTAGAATTTGAATTGAGGCTTTTTGGATTCCACATTATTTTTTCCATCTACCATCTTAAAAAAAATTAAATGCTTCTTAGTCACACCAATGGTAACATATGAAATTTTCCTTTGTATTAATGCAAACATATATTTTGTAAGAACAGTACAGTAAGTTCTCGTTTTTTTGCCTAAAAAATAATTGCATTTTTTTTCAAGAATAGTCATCTTGCAATTGCTATTCTGTTTTTATCCAATAGTCTGTTCTGTCAAAGACAACTATAATTAATCTTTCTACATTGGATGCCACCCAACCAAAATTGGTTCAAAAAAAGAAAACCACCATACATACTGTTCTTGAAAAAAAAAACACAACTATATTTGGAGGGGAAAAATTGTGATACTACTCACATAAAAAAAAGTAGAGTTCATTTTTTTGGACTTTTTATATCTTTTAAAATATTGACAAAGTGGTGTTTTTTTTTGTTTTTCTTGGGTTTTTTTTGCATTTTATCTTTTAAAAGAAATCACAAAATTTGGTCACTTGCCTGATCAGGAAAACCCACCTGGATGAGAGGAACCTGATGATCTCCCAAGATGCATTTTATGCTTGTATTCAGCTGAAAGAGAAACAATATGGCACAGTGGTAGATGACTGGCCTTGGATTAAAAAATACTTACCTCTGATATATGAGAGACCCTTGGCAAGACACTTAGTTTCTTAGTGTACTTTATAATTTGCTAATCCCAAAAAGTGCTGACTTGATTTAGTAGAGATATCTTCTATAACTGGGAGTACTCTATGCCAAATGAAATCACAGGCCTATTTTCTATCTTCTATTTCTCTGAATATTGACTGTTATGCTGGATGTTTTTTCCCCCTTATTTTAGGCTGACACACCTTCATTTTATTCCTGTGCCTATTCTTTAGAGCAAGACCTAAAGTGATATTCTCTTGGTCTTAGGTACTACCTTTTTACTTCTTGGTACTTCAAAAATTTTCAAATGTAGTTTTAAAATAAATTCTAGGATTGATTTAATGTAATTCTATAATAAATTCTAGGATCAATTTAACAATTCAACCAACTAATAATAAAAAATTAGGTTCATTGATTAAAATTAATAAAAATTAAAAATTAATTTAAAAATAAAAAAAAATTAGGTTCCTTGATTTATTCGGTATTTATAGAGCACTGGGATGTGTACAAAGTTTAAAACATGGGTCCTGCATTCATGGAGCAGATGATCTCAGTTTAAAATGCAGGGAAAGAAGGACCCAGAACTATAGCCCAGTAACACATAATGAAGGCATTAAAGACATACAAAGCCAAATTGTCATATTAGGTCTATGGACTCACATTACTCTCTGGAGTAATCGTTGGCTGCTGCATTGAATTATGTGGTTTAAAGCAGACCGTTTCAGAACATGAAGCTCAGCTGCCAGCACAACTAACATTTCAGGGTACAAAGTGATTATTTTCACAATCTTGTGAATTCCTCGAAGCAGCATGGTGCAATGCAGAGTGTTGAATTTGGAACCACAGGAGAGGTCAAATTATGGCTAAAGGCACTTTTCTAACTTAATTTAACTACATTATCTTCCCTCTAAGATTTCTAAGGTATCTTCTACTTCAAAGTTTGTGACTACGGTTTATCAAATATTGCACATGTGTGTTTAGGAGAGGAAATCTGAATTAAGTGTCTTGCCCAGAGTCACATAGCTAGTAAGTGTCAAGTGTCTGAACTGGATTTGAATTCGGGTCCTCCTGACTTTATTGCTGATGCTCTATCTGCTATGGGATTAACATTCAGATGAAATCTTAGAATTCTAAGTAGGGGAAGCATTTAGGAAGCATTTGACTTATGTGCCAGGTATACGTTCAATGCTTTTTAAAAATATTATTTAATTTCATCCTCACGACAATTCTGTGCTGTATTTCTCATTTTATATTTGAGAAAGCTGAGGCAAGCAGATATTGCTACTTGCCCAGGGTCATACTGCTAGTGTCAAAGGCCAAATTTATACTCATGGTTTTCTGACTGCCTGCCTAGCACTCCATTCATGGTACCACCAATTGCCTTAGTAGACCAAAAAAACATATTTTAAATTTGTAAATTCTCAGAGTTTTTGTTTGTGTAGAATGGACTGAGGCAGATAGTTTTTTTTTCTTTTTAAAATCCCCTTTAAATAGTTTTAAATATTATTTCAATTGTGGGCTTGAGTCCAGTTCTGAGTAAGTCTGTTGCAATGTTTATTGAGTTATCTAGGATGAAGAACTGGATAAAATGAAATTTTGGGTCCACAGCTACTTGTTTGTGAATCATAAGCTTAATAATGCAATTTTCTTTCCTCTCCCTTTGCTAGTCCTGTTTCCATTCTTAGAGGAAACTAGATTAGCCTCAGAATTTCTCAAGCTGCTCTTTTCAAATTTGCTTGAATGAACAATGATGATGGTGAGCCAACTTTTACTTTCACCAGTTTTTAGTAGTGTAATAGGGGGATTTTAAAAATTAGTAATTTTTAAGCTCATATGATGCTAGCTTTTGAGTTATAAGAATATTTAGAAGTTATCTAGTTATCTATCTCCTACATTTACACCTGAGGAAACATGTAAATTATTGCGGCTCACTGGAAAGAGCTCTAGCTTTTGAGTCAGAGATTGTTGAGTCATTTTTCAGTTATGGCCTACTCTCCATGACTATTTGGGATTTTCTTGGCAAAGATACTGGAGCAGTTTGACATTTCTTTTTCTAGCTTATTTTACAGTTGAGGAAACTGAGGCAAACAGTGAAGTGACTTGCTTAGGGTCACACAGCTAGTGTTTGAGGGCAGATTTACACTCAGCAAGATGAGTTTTCTTGATTCCTGGCTTGGTACTCTTGAGCCACTTAGCAGTCAAGTCAGAGGACTTGGGTTCAAATGATATCTCCATTATTTACAACCGGTATAATGCTGGACAAACTGATCCAATTAGGCTTCTGTTTCTTTAACTCAAAAATAAAGAAGTTTGATTATTTGGTCTCTGAGATTCCTTCTACCTCTAAATTTATGATTCCATAAAATGGAGTTTTATGGCATTTTTATGACAGCTAGATGGTACATTGGATAGAGCAACATAAGTCAGGAGTCAGGAAAACCTAAGTTCAAATTCAGTCTCTGAAACTTATATAACATTGGACAGATCACATAACCTTTGTCTGTCTAGATTTCCTCATATACAAAATAGGGATAATAATACTTCCTCCAAGGGTTGGGAGGCTCAAGTGAGATAAAAATTGTGAAGTGTTTAGCAGAGTGCCTGGAAAATAACAAGTGCAATATAAATATAATTATGGTGAGGACCTGGAGTTTAAGTGACTTGTTCAAAGTTACCTAGGTAGTAAATGGATGACCTGAAATTGGAACATAGGACCTCTGATTACAAATCTAGTACATCAGTGACAGAATGATGGAGTACCCTAGCTCAAATGCTCATTTGTACTCACAATAGTTCCAACCTCAGCTTATTCTATAAATTTAAGGTGGGCAACTCTATAAATTGCCAATCACGTTCTTGTTTAGAATTAAAATAGGAAGTTTTATCATTAGGAATTTTCCATACCAATAAAATCTGAATCTGATACCCTTCCTCTAAAAAATGTGAGATATTATATAAGTATGTATGTATGTTTATTAGTATAGGAAGATATAAATATATATATATAGGATACAATATATATGTCCTATATATGTCTTCCTACTCTGATAAATACTCAAATGGATCTTTGATCTTATTGATTAGGAAGCTCCCTCCAACAATGGAGATTTATGCCTGCCCATTCTATAGTACTCTTGCCCACAATCTCTAATAAGTTTGCCATAGAAAGGCTATCCAATGTCCCATAAGGTGTTCCCTATTTTCAAAAGTACTTGGAAAACTCTCTACCTATCTACCAGTTATCTGTCGTTCTTGCTATATAGCCAGACCATCCTCTCCTCCTAAAGTAACATTCTCTGATGGCATTTTTTACTCATGTTTTTCTTTGAAATTCGTCATTGGTTTAATGCTGCAGCCTTCTCACACACATGCCATATGTAGTTCCATTGCTCTCTTGTGTTATATTCATCTTTAATTCTTGAGAGACTGTTATATTTTATTTTTCATGGACATAAAACAACGCAAAAGAGCACTGTTATTTAAAAAATGGACCTTGCCTTTTGTGGGAAATTTAAGTTTATTAAAAGAGATTTTCAATCTAGTTTCAAGCTAGTTTTTCAAACTAATACACTCTCTTCCTATTGTTTAACTCACTGTCCATCTGTACTGTGTCTCCCAGAAATAGCCATAGCTATACATATGCACACACACACACACACACACACACACACACACACACACACACTAATATGTCAAATATCTAGGTGCTATCTGCAGACTTGCAATATTTATATTAAAGATAAAAAATAAGGAACAAAATTTTTGAAATGTGTTTTTAATTAAATTGCAATTAGTGATGCTAGCTCAGCTAAAGCAAAGCATTCTGCAATATTTAATCCAATTAGTGGTCATTAATAAATGAAATTTTATTTTGGGCTTTATAAATTTGAATTTCAGAAACGAGGTTTTATTCCCAGAAACCAAATTAAGTTATTCCTACTCTTAGTATCCTACCCTCTAAGGTATTCCTGTGCAAGGAATTTAAATTTTCTTGATCAGAGAAAAAACTTGCAATATAGACTTTTTTAAAGTTTAAATTTTTCCCAGTGATTTAAGACAATTCTAATAGAGTTGAGATAGAATATGGCATCTGCATTCAGAGAGAGAACTCTGGAGACTGAATGAGGATCAAAGCATAATATTTTCACCTTTGTTTGCTTGTTTTTTTCTTGTGTTTTTCCCCCTTTTTTCTTTTTACATGACAAATGTGGAAAGAACATTTAAATTTTTGTTGAAAAAATTTTATTTTAGTATTTTGATAATAAATGACAGTCATCTGCTGTTAGGCCCCTTGTATCAAATCCCCACCCTGTAATATGAGAAAATTTAAGCAAAACCAATTGCCACCTTGACTATATGATAACATATACCTTGTTTTTGCTTCCCCAAATTCCACTCTTTTCTCTTCTGTCCTCTGATAAATTTGATCCAGTGTCCATTAAGAAATCATCTCAAGAAAGAGTTAATTAGAAGAAAACTCAACTAACTGATAGCATACAAATGACCAAGGCAGTTCTCATCTTTACCAATTTCCTTATTTCTCATGCAGTGCCTCTGGAACAGCAAGCAGCTTGACTCTGAAGTACCACAGAAATTTGCTCAATACAATTATGGGAAAAGGGCAGAGTGAAGCAAGATCAAACATTATCCTGCTTAGGATCTAACCAACCCTCCTGCAATTAACTCTCACCATTAGTCTAATGGTGGATTGAATATCAGTGGAGCAGGTGCTGACTCAGACCTCCAGATAAAATTCATAGTAACCTGAATAGTGGTATCTTTATAAAGGTGTCTATCTCCCCATCTCCCCATCACAAGTTGGAAGTAAGCAAGATAATTATGGAAAGAGAAGTATTTAGAGGATGAAGACCTGGATTCATATCCCAGTTCTGCCATTAACTACTTGTTTAACTTGGACAAATCAATTGTCTCTCTGGATCTGTTTCCTTATCTCCATAAGTAGGTGTTAGACTCCATGACTTCTAAGATCTATTTATGTTCTAAATCTATGATCCTATGAATTTATAAATATATTTTCCCCCCAAAGGTACAGGAGATGAGAGAAGACATAAAAAGAATGAGTTCTTTATTTCCAGAACTGACATTTGATATTCACCAGGACTTAGAGGATAAAGAGTGAAAATTAAGCTTTTTTATTCTCCATGAGAAGGCAAAA
Organism: Myrmecobius fasciatus; assembly: GCA_023553655.1. Classification (NCBI taxonomy): domain Eukaryota; kingdom Metazoa; phylum Chordata; class Mammalia; order Dasyuromorphia; family Myrmecobiidae; genus Myrmecobius; species Myrmecobius fasciatus. The sequence continues at coordinate 51,397 of JAJPUD010007769.1, read as the reverse complement.
TCAACAAACAGTGGGTCAAGATGACTGAGATACTGAAAAACACAGACATTAGGGCTTTTGTCAGGAACTCCTTGGTTTAGTTTCAGACGAAGAGCATAAAAAGTGCAAATTTCAATAGGAACAACAGAAGCAGAATATCTAAGACTGGCATATCAAGGGGCATTTAGGGAAGGGGGAAGATAGCAACACTTTTGTGCCCCCTGTGAAAGTTGGACTTGATTAAATAATTATGTGACTTATGCAGAAGTTAGATTTAGGATGTCCATGTTGATTGGATCATATATTTAAAGCTGAAGGGACCTCAAAGACCATCCCGGCTGATTTTTTATTTTGCAGATAAAGGAACTGAGACCTACAGAGGCTAAGTGACATGAGGTAGAAATTAACCAAAGTCTTCTGGCTCTAGAGCCAATGCTCTATCCATTGTGCCAAATCCAATTTCCCTTCCTGGGGAGGAACTCAGTTAATTGCTAGTTTCCCTCGTGGACATAACGAGGGGATTTGGAGTAATGGAACAACAGTTTGTTGGATTTAAATGACTATAGTTTTGTTAGTAAAGGCCAAAAATTAAAATGTATCATGAGGAGGGAGATACTGCATCTATGAATGAACCAGAGCTTTAAAAGAAACAATTTATGTTTTTAAAGAGATGATATCTCATTCTTATATTCCTCCACAATCATAACGGCAAGGAAAATGAAAAGTAGAGAACATGTTTTGTTTTGCTTTGTTTTGTTTCTGAGAAAAGAAGTACTGATTGATATAAGGGAAGTACCTATTGTTATCAGTGACACCCTGCCTCCTATACATAAGCACTGTTTTCTTTTGATTCTCCCTTTAGACTTTGTGGCCTTCTGTTTTGTTCTTCTCCTCTCACCTATTTTCCTGTTAATAACTATTTGAAATCTTTAGTTACTTTACTAACAAGAATACTGAAAGATGGCAAATAATTTTACCAGGGTCACATATCTGATTAATTATTAGAGATGAGGACTTCCTTCCGGGGGTGGAGCCATGGTGGCGGAGATCAGACAGGATTCTCTGTAACCTCCTCTAACCTCCCCTCAAACCAACAAAATATGAAGCCTCTAGACTGATTCTGAAGCAAAAAAAATCCACAATATCCGGAGAACAACACGATTCTAGAAGAAGATACTCTGGAAGAACCTCAAAACAGGTCTGTTTTGATGGGGCAGGGGGTGGCCTACTGAACCCAGACTGCAGCACAGGGAGACCGGGGCAGGGAGCTGGAGCAGGAAGCTGGAACAGGAGTCAGAACAGGAGTGGGAGCGTTGTGCTTTTCACACACCTGGGAGTCTTCTGCGGGCCTCTTGGAACAATTTGTCCTGATTGCGGGCAGGTGGTTTGGAGGGTCTGCCTTTTGAGGGGGATAGATTGTGAACCACTGAACCCCTGATGAGCATCGTAACTAGCTGCCATCACACAGCACCTTAAAGCAATCAATCAAACAACAGGTCTGATAAGCACCAGAAATAATTCAATCAGCAGAGCTGCCCAGCCACTGACATAATTCAATCAGCAGAACTGCCCAGTTCCTGAAATAACTCAATCAGCAGAACTGCCCCAGGGCAAATTAAAGCAGCTGTCCCACCTTTGCCCTAAACAGACCTCACACCTTTAAAAAAAAATGAATAAAAAACCAAAAAGAGCTCTCACCATAGACAACTTTTAAGGAGAGAGGGAAGAACAGACCTCAAATCCTGAGGCCCCTAAAGGTAAAGCAACTCCAGAAAAAGCCCCAAAGAGAGACATAAATTGGTCTCCATGTCACAAGGCTTTCTTTGAAGATTGCATAAAAAATCTTAAAAGAGAGTTAGAAGAAACATGGGGAAATGAAATGAGATCACTGCAAAATAAAATAGAAAAAATGGAAAAAGAATGCAATGAACAAAAAAATGTAATTGGTCAATTGCAAAAGGAACTAAAAACAGTAACTGAAGAAAATAAGACATTAAAAATTAGAATCGAACAATTGGAAATGAATGACTCATCAAGACTTCAAGAATCAGTTGAACAAAAACAAAAAAATGAAAAGATAGAGAAAAACATGAAATATCTCCTAGGAAAAACAACTGACCTGGAAAATAGATCTAGGAGAGACAATCTAAGGATTATAGGGCTTCCTGAAAGCCATGATGAAAAAAAGAACCTGGACACTATATTCCAGGAAATCATAAAAGAAAACTGCCCTGATATTTTACACCCAGAAGGCAAAATACTCCTTGAAACAATCCACCGATCACCTCCTGAAAGAAACCCAAAAATTAAGTCCCCCAGAAATATCGTGGCTAAATTCCAGAACTATCATACCAAGGAAAAGATATTACAAGAAGCCAGAAAGAAACAA
>JAJPUD010007769.1:9999-34029 GCA_023553655.1 Myrmecobius fasciatus | reverse complement strand
CTTATTCTTTTGAGTAGATTAAATAGTCTCTCTAGAGAGTCAAAAGATTCATTATGCAAATATAGGATCTAAATTTGGAGATATTTACTTTTTTTGGGGGGAGTATAGAAAGATCCAGAGATCTAGAAGATAAAACTCAGGCTGAAGTTTTATTATGTGGGGAGAAAAAGTCAAGGATAAATTTTAGATCATGCTTGAGGTAAATTTTAGAAATTTATATACTACCTAGACCTTATCTAATGTTTATTTTTTTAAATTTTATTTGCATAACATATGTGTGGGTAATTCTTCAACATTAACCCTTACATAGCTTTCTGTTACAATTTTTCCCCCCAACTCCCCACCCCTCCCCTAGATGGCAGGATATCCACTACATGTTAATTATGTTAAAATACTTGGCAAATCGAATATATGTATACATATTTCCAAACTTATCATTGTTGTGCAAGAAAAATCGTATCTACACAAAAGACATATCAGATAAAGGAAACATAATGTAAGCAAACATCAATCAAGGAGTATGAGAATGTTATGTTGTGGTCCACATTTCACATCCCTCTCTCTGGGTGTATATGGCTTTCTTCAGGGAACAATTGGAAGTGGTTTGAAACATTTCATTGTTGAAGAGAGCCATGTCCATCAGGATTGATCATCATATAGTATTGTTGTTGCTGTGTATAATGATCGCCTGGTTCTGCTCATTTCACTCAGCATCAGTTCATGTAAGTCTCTCCAGGCCTCTATGAAATCGTCCTGCTGGTCATTTCTTACAGAACAATAATATTCCATAACATTCATATATCATAATTTATTCAGCCACTCTCCAATTGATGGGCATCCATTCAATTTCCAGTTTCTAGCCACTACAAAAAGAGCTGCCACAAACATTCTTGCACATGTGGGGCCCTTTCCTTCTTTTATGATTTCTTTGGGATATAAACCCAATAGAAATGATGCTGGGTCAAAGGGTATGAACAATTTGATAACTTTTTGAGCATAGCTCCAAATTGCTCTCTAGAATGGTTGGATCCATTCACAGCTCCACCAACAATGTATTAGTGTCCCAGCCCTCCCACATCCCCTCCAACATTCATCATTATCTTTTCCTGTCATTTTAGCCAATCTGACAGGTGTGTAGTGGTACCTCAGGGTTGTCTTAATTTGCATTTCTCTGATCAATAGTGATTTGGAGCACCTTTTCATATGACTATAAATAGTTTTAATTTCCTGATCTAATGTTTAAAACCATTTAGAAACAACCAGCATGATAAGTTGCTTATTTTCAAAAATGATGTATATTTATACATATATACACATGTGTGGATATATGTTTATAAATATATGTATTCTACATAAAATGTATGTGTATATGACTCAGCTAAAGATATGACCTTGTGGTTTGAGAGACAAATGATATTTATGCTGCTCTATATATGTATGCCCTACTCACTCATCTTTCTGTGTTTTCCCACTTTGTGAAAATGAGGTAGAGATGAAATACAGTATGGAACCTGGAAGAAACATGTGATAAGGTCATAGAGTTCTGTTTAATTTCCTGAGTCCCACAACTAGCTTTCACAATGATCTGATCTTTTCCCTTCAACTTTCCTTGTTTATGGCTTTTGGAATATTTCGTATAGTTAGGTCACAATTAATGAGAATAATGAATTACTCAAAGCAGTTGCATTATTCAAATTGATACTACATATTTCTATTGTGCTAAAGTCAATTATCATATTTTATATAATCATAACTTTAAATAACCTCTATCTAAATATAAGTAATGACTCTATAAAATAAATTTATTCACACTAATTCTTTATTTTGACCTCTACCTCCTATGACTAGTTTGGACTATCTTGTTAAACTTGGTATCTAACATTATATACATTTCCCACAGACCCATGTGTAACATCAAATATATTTCTCACATTTCTTTGTGCATGGAGAGGAAATAGACAAAGCACAGTATGACAGGAGACATCCCTAAAAAAGACCATGGAAGCCAACGATGAGCACATTCAAAAGTGGGTCATGAATGGACTTCAATGCACAGAGAAAAAAGAACAGAAGCAAGATAGAAATATGAATCCCTCTTCCTTTGTCTTACTATACACATGCATCTACAATTTGAAATATCTGACTATAAGTACAGATCAGGCAGTCAGAAACATAGAATCATAAAATTTAGAGATGGAAAAGACATTAGACTTTGTTTAGTCCATATTCCCTCAGGAAACTGAGGCAAACAGGTTTCCAAGGAATTTACAAATTTCACACAGGTAATATTAGCAGAATCATGAATCAAGATCAAGTTGTTTGACTTCCAGTATTCATTTGAGTAGGGTCCAGAACAAAGGAGAATTATTGTTATATACTTCCTGAGTCAGATCATAAAACTACATTTGCTTTTTTGTTGCTACATGATGCATGTTATTCATTCTGATCTACTGAAACAGATGTAATTTTTTTTTCCTTATCAACCATAGGAATTAATTGTGCAGCTGATTTGGTGAGTCTAAATATAGCCATTTCACATTTATTCTTATAGAATTTAATCTTGTTGGATTTGGTTCATTATTTTATCTTGACAATAAATTTGAATCCCAGTCTTGTTTTCCAGCGTGAGCGATCTATTTACCAGCTTCATGTCATTGACAAATTTGATGAGTCTGCCATTTGAACCTTTATCTAATAGAGACTTCCTTCCAGGTTGCTATTGATCCGTAAATCACATTGCTTTGGATTTGATAATTCAATTAACTCTGAATTTACCTAAGTATACAATTATTGAGCTCTGTCTCACCATTTTTCAAGGATCACAGTTTCACAGATTTGAAACTGGAAGGGAACTTTGGCTCACAGGATCTTAGAGTTCAAAGGAATCTTGGGGGTCATCTAAAATATCAAATCTTCTTAAACTGTGGTTCACAACCCCATATGGGGTCTCAAAACTCAATGTAGGGGTTGTGAAATTATGATTTATTATGAGTAAATGTTTGATTTGTATAACTATTTTATAAACCTATGTACCTGGGATTGCATAAAAATTTCTCAGGCAAAAAGGGATTATGAGTGGAAAAGGTTTAGGAAATCCTGCTCTAGATAAAGATACTTAGATCCAGAAAAGTGACATGATTGGCTTTGAATTACATAATTAGTGTGTATCAGACCCCAAGTTTTGCTGACACCATTCAAGTCCAGCACTCTATCTGTTATGCCAGACTATGAGAAACTATTTCAAAGGCCTTACCTGAATGGTACAGGGTAAAGATTCAGGATTTGGAGTCAGAGGAACTGAATTCAGATCCTGATTCTGATTATTGCAAATTGCATATGCATATGCAAATCATTTGTTCTCTTGGTCCCTTAATTTCTAAAAACATAGGGGTCAGACTAAATGATCTCTAAATCTATCATCCTGTGAACATTAGGCAAATCCAACAAACAAAAGATGGCAAGATATTGGAAAAATAAGATTAACTGAATAGAATAAAATGATGTATGCATTAATTTTGTTTCCATTATGGGTACATAATACACATATACTTGTACGTATATTAATCTATACATATATATGGATATATATATATACTTTGAAAATATATACACAGACAAATATGTAACATTTATGGATGTACATGCCTTCTCTAATAAAATGTTAATTTCTTTGAGAACGTGGCATACTTCCTGTATGTTTTTATATGTTTAGTAAAGAGCACAATGCCTAGTAGGCATCTAATAAATGCTTACTGATTGACTGATTGGTTGAGCCTGTACATGGAATGGCATTATCTATAGTGCTTCATTAGTCATGGCATGTGACCTTAGTTTGCAGTACAAGTGTGTTGAGTGTCCACGGAAATGTTACTTGGGCACTTAGCATATGTGGACTTTGAAAAAACAACATTAAGAACTTCAATAAACAAATGATGGAATGATTATTTTAAAAACAAAATTCCATTTTCTATTTTTCTTACCCTCCCCCCGATAGTAGCAAAAGAAAAAGAAAAAAAGCATTTTGAGGTCAAACTAGTAATGCAAGTACTAGATGAAGACTGAAAACAACTTACAAAGGCTACACATGGAAATAACTTGAAAAAGAGATTGCTGGAAATAAGAGATGGAATGAATTTAAATATCTAAAAAAGGCAAAGACAGCTGTAACTCTCCTACTATAAAGGCATAGAGGAAAAGGGAGAAAAGTGGGAGAACATAAAAATATTTTTATTAATTCTATATTGCGTCAGAATTGACGCCATCCTTAAGCCCCTCATGGGATTCTTGGCACTTGGGAGATTTATAAGGTCACTGCTGATATCTTGACTAACTCCTGATGTCATCATCATGTACTGAATCTGTTTCTCTGTCCTTGCACTGCATGTTCCCTTGAGAAACTGAGCTTTTTAGACAAGCTGAATGCCCTCCATCAAGGCACTGGGACATGCAAATGTTTAAATTATGGCATGTAGGTCACTTACAAAAAAAGTACATGGACAACTATTTCTGGTAACATTTTAAATTTATTGTGATGAGTCAAGGCTAACGCAAGGTGAACCCCTTCCCTTTATGATCATCTGCATGAATGCATTAGCTCATCTGTGAATTAAAAAATGGACCTCTAGACAGTTAGTTGGCAATGTGGCAAATAGCTCATGTAAAATGTAATGGAAGAAAAGCAAGCACCAATCCCTGATGATGCCCTTTCAACTTTTCATGAATGATTTTGATTTTGTTATAAAAATGACATATCAGCTGACAAAATAAACATTAGAAATAGCTTAATCCTTGTTTTTTTATTAACTGAATTTGTGGATTGTCATGAATAAAATTCATTGTGTTTGCCTTATTGGTGAATGAAGTTATATTTCATTCTGGGAAACTAAGCCATAAACAAATACATTAATCCAGACTGTCAACCTTGCTCTGTTCATGTTGTTCATTCATCTCTGTATTTCTGCCTATTTGAGAGCTTTGTGAGAGCACAGGTATCATCCAAGCCCTTTGTGTAAAACAACCAATTTATTGGCCAGTGTATATTCCATTTGGGAAAAATCACTTTTATCCATTGATTTTATGTACTTTAATCCTTAATAATGAATCTCAAGGCAAGTTCTATTCCAATACCCTAAAGCCTATTATTTACATAAAAATAAGTAGTCAGTACAATTTTCAGTTCTGTGGGGGTACAACAGAAACTCCAAAAAAATTCTGAGGGGAATCTCTTCTATCTACCTTACCTGAGTGGGAAGTGAATCAGATTCTCCCAGCTCTATGTAAATATCCAGAGGAATTCTTTGTCAGTTTCAATGACTATGCTCCCTGACTATTGAGTGATAGTATTTTAGCATAGGATAGTATTTTAAACTTAATTTGGGATTCGTATAGGTTGCATTAGATCAGATTGGACTAGTCTGGAAAACTAGACCAATGTAATTGATCAATCATGGAATTTTAAATGCCAGACACAGAAGTTTCCTTTAAAGGAATCTAGTTCATTCCACTTATTAATGAGGAGTCTAAAACCCAGAAAGGCTGATGCTTACTAGTCTTAGAGGTTTATTTAATGATGGAATTGAAGCTAAAATGTAGATCCCTTGACTCCCATCCCTGATCTCTTTCCTGTTGCATTCCAAGTCTATAGTTTTTGGGCTGACGTTCAACTTCCTTCACCATTTGTTTTCAATGTACATTTCAATTCACATCTCACATTATTCCTCTAAAGCAAGGATTCCAAATTGCTTAAAAATTTTTATTTAATTTTCAGGTTCATATTCTCTGCCTTTCCTATCTTCCCTCCCCTTGAGAAGGCAAGAAAAATAGTTACATATTGTTTAAAGTCAGTTACAAACATATATAGTTAAGCAGAAAAAAAATCTGTTATTGAACAGGTTAAAAAAAAGGCTCCAATATTTGTGTGTACATATACAAACTATGCAAATATGTACATGTATACATATACAAATATAAACATGTATATACTATATATGTAGGTATTTCAATTGGCACTCTGACTCTATTCAATCTCTAACTAGAGGTATATGGGATTTTTTTTTATCATGAGTCTTTTGGAATTGTTATTGTTTGTTCTGTTGATCAGATTTCGGTTAATCGCTCTTTCAAAGTTGCTTGCCACCCAGATTCATTCATTCATTTATCTGGACTAAGTGAAAGAGGAGATTCTTTGCCTCAGTTTCTACTTACCCTCAATCATTGATTGGGTTCAGTCTCATTCAAACTAACCTGTCAAAAACTTTTGCTTAAAAAAGGCCAAGATTTCCCATTGCATCCAGGAATATCTCCAATCGTCTTGATCTATATCTGGCCACTGGACCCAGATGGCTCTAGAGGGGAAAGTGAGGCAGGGGACTTTGGGCATAGCACACCCTCACTTAAATCCAATTCACCTGCATGTCATGTTATCACCTCCCTGATGTTATGATCCTCTTTAAGAATTAAGGACATTTTAAATAATATTGTTACTATTTTATAAATTATCTCTTGATTCTGCTCATTTCACTTCACATCAATTCATACATCTCAGATTTCTCTGAAGTCATCCCCTTCATCATTTCTTATAGTACAATAGTATTCCATCTACAAATTATAAATTGTTCAGCCATTCACCAATTGAAGAACACTCCCTCAGTATCCAATTCTTTGCCATCTTTTCCCTCTCGCTTCTGTGTTGCTATGAATATTTTTGTGCACGCGCATGTGTGTGTGTGTGTGTGTGTGTGTGTTTGTATTGCTTGCTATCTGGGGGACAGGGGAGGGAGGGAGAGAGATTTGAAACATAAGGTTTTTCAGGGGTGAATGGTGAAAACTATTTTGGCATGTATTTTGAAAAAGTAAAAAGCTATTATAATAAAAAAAGAAAGAAAGAAGGCCATAAGACCTACAAATGAGAATTCCATTTTGGATATGGATTCTCAGACCCACAGGCAATAGTCATGAACCTATGTGCCTAAAACTATTGGGACTTGAGAAATATAAGCCATAGCCTGGGTTAGGAAGGGACTTACACTCTAATTGGGGGGATGACTTCAGTATTAAAAACAATGAAAGACAGTCCAAAACAATATATGAATTAGAACTGCTGAATGACTTGGGGTCAAACTAGAAATATAGATAGAATTTTAGTGAAAGAAGATAATAGATGCTTGAATAGTTGGGAAAAAATCAGCTTCTAGATTTCAATATTAACCTTCTCTTGCATTTTTCTAATAGAAATTATCTTTAGCAACGAAGAAAAGAAATCGCTAACTGCCCTGTCTTTTCTCTTTTCTCCTAAGTTTCTGGTGAGAAACTCTTGAGTATCTTCCCCTCTCAGAATGACTCTTTTGTAAAGACAAACTAGGCCATTTTTGGCCTCAATTCTTTCCTAGTCTTTGATTAATGAATGGATGAACAAACTAGGACCTTATAATTCTCCCTTGTAATAAATATATAGTATCTGCCAAAACAAATCAACAGATTGACCTTGCTTGAGAATGTAGATCTTGTATCTTTTGGGGGGGCTGCAGTGCAGCATAGAAGAAAATTCCTGAATTAGGAATCTGTAGGCTTTTTTTCAAAACCTGTCATTCATTAGTTATATGATTTTGATAATTTATGTAATCTCTCTCAAGGACAGTTTTTTAATCATCTATAAAATGTAAATAATAATGCCTCTATTATCTATCTTGCAAAGTTGCTATATTAAATGAAATGGATGTATTTAAAACATTTTGTAAAATGCTTTGTAACTGTAAGATAATTGTTAATCTTTCTCTATGTATCATAAATACACAGATAAATGTAAATTATATGTTGTAGTATTATTTTTATTTTTTGACAAGACTTGTGATTTTAATGGTGTTTAGAAGAACAGATTAGGAAACTCCTTCTGCAAATGTATGTTACTGGTACTTCCTCAGCCATTTTTAATCTTAGATAGTTGTTTGGGGGATTTATCTAGGGTCATATAGACAGCATGTGTCAGTCAGAAGCTGGATTTGAAACCAGGTCTTTCTTAATCCTAGAGAATAGTTAGCCTTTAATATTGTCTTTTTCTCTTTTGCATTTCATTTATGGTAAAGATTATTCTTGAAGTTAAGCATGGATCTGAACCTCTAGATAGGAGTTAAATAGTCTTGCTCTTCAGGCTTTCAAGTCTATGGGCAATAGAGTTAGATAGACCACCACAGATGGACAAGGGATGAGGTAACTAAGTGAATTAAACATTCAAAGGGCAATCTATCATTTAAAAGAATACCCTTTCCTCTTCTTGCTTGTTCCACCTGCCAGCTGACTGGATATACTGATTCCCACTAAAGTCATTGAAAACAGCTTAGGAATGTCTTTAGTAACAGATGGACCTAAAAACTTAGTGTTGGGAGTCTAGATTCAATCAAGCAATAAGAAGGTGTAGGGATCTGAACTGAATCATATCTGTCTTCATGACTAAAAGCTCTTATAGGAAAAATAATAATATGCTTCTAAAGGAACTATATGGAATACTCATTTGGTTTTATTTTTTTTTGTACTGAATTTTTTGTTTACTTATCATGAGATCAATTGGAAAAAGGAATCTTCATTCTAATAACACTTTCACTAATAATAAATCTAAGTGAGATCTATTTAATCAATTGAAACCAACATGGTAACTTTTAATTCTTTATTGATTCAACACTATAATTTCCATTTACAAACTCAGTAACTTGGAATATAACCTTTATATAACTTTTAAGATTTTATACACACACACACACGCACACACACACACACACACACACACACGTGTGTGTGTGTAGGGGTGTATGTGTGTGTCTAAGAAAGCTATTGGGCTTCCCTGGAACCTTCTTTTGGCATTTCAGTTGATTGAATTCCCTTTCAACCTATTTGGAATTTCTAGATAACTCACAGTGCTTCTTTGATTTTTGATGTGTCTTGGTGCTTTGGAGGGCCAATTAGTCTAGAAGTAATAACATTTAAATCCTTGGAGATAGTTTATTTTCACTATATTTTTGATCCATCAAGAAGCAAAACTTGTGAAGGGAGGGAGTATGCTGAATATTTGAGTGCAATGTTTAGATGAAAGAGATTCAGATAACCATCAGAAAAATTACTTTCAAGTTCTGGAGGAAAATTCTAATTTAAACTTCTGAAGGACCTTTTTGAAATTTTCCCATCATTGTAATAAAAACTTTAGGAAATATATGAAAAATAAAATTATCAACAAGAACACTTACCAAAGCATCTGAAATAACAAAAGTATTTTTGTAAAGTTATTATGCTTCTATTTTTACTATCATGGAAACTAAGGCAGTAAGGTGAAAGAGAATGATTTGGAATTCTGTAATAGAGTAATAGTTACTTTTTAAAAATATAATAACATTATTTTAGTAATTATTAGCATACTAGTAATTTAGTAATTATCATTTTAGTGGAACTAATAGAACCTGTATGGATATAATTAGAATAACAGAAAAGATTTTTTTACTATAATATGGTTCTTTATTTTATTTTTATTTTTTTATTAAAGCTCTTTATTTGCAAACATATGCATGAATAATTTTTTCAACATTGATCCTTGCAAAGCCTTCTGTTCCAATTTTTTCTCTCTTTCCCCTCACCACCTCCCCTAGATGGAAGGTAGTCCAATACATGTTAATTATGTTAAAATATATGACAAATCCAATATATATACACATATTTATATAGTTATCTTGCTGTACAAGAAAAATTGGATCTACAAGGAAAAAAAAACAACCTAAGAAGGAAAACAAAGTGCAAGCAAACATCAATAGAGAGCATGAAAATGCTATGTTGTTGTCCACACTCAGATCCCATAGGCCTCTTTCTAGGTGTATGTGGCTTTCTTCATCACTGAACAACTGGAACTGATTTGAATCATCTCATTGTTGAAGAGAGCTGCATCCATCAGAATTGATCATCATATAACCCTGTTGTTGCCGTGTACAATGATCTCCTGGTTCTGCTCATTTCGCTCAGCATCAGTTCATGCAAGTCTCTCCAGGCCTCTCGGAAATCATCCTGCTGGTTATTTTTTAGAGACCAGTAATATATAATATGGTTCTTTTATGCATGGAAAGAACATCACTGAGGAAGTGTAGAAACAGAAAAATATGTAGATCAATCATGTAATTAAAAAAGTGATAATCTGTGAATAGCTAGAATTCTATGTCATATACTAAATTCCACAATAAATGGAAATGGTATATAATCTGAATATTAAGGATAATGCCACAAATCAATTAAAATAGGTGAAGATCTTATGCCTTTCACCACATTGGTTAGGAGATGTATTCTTAACTACAAATAGCAGGAATTACAAAAATTTACAGAGATAATTTTGGTTATGTGAAATTTAAAAATCTGTGTAAATTCAACAGTTAATGTCTTTTGGATAGCAAGGGAAATGGTTGCCTTGGGAAAAATCTTTCTATCAAATATCTCTTAGATTTTAAGGTTTAAAAAAACCCTATGTGCAAAGAGGGAAAATACCTAAGCACCTCATAAAAACATAGAATGAATGGGGGGGGGATGGGTATCACTTGAACTTTATTTTCATTTAAACTAGTAAAAAGAGGGTACTACACACAATTTGGCATGGAAATCTATTCAATTCAGTGAGCATACAAATAGGAATAGAAAGGGGCCAAGGGAGTAGTGTTAGGGGGTGGAATTAATCACACAGTGGGAATACTACAGAAAAGGTTGAAAGGGGGAAAAGGAAAACATGAATAACAACAACTTGAAATAGGAAGATAGGGAAAAAAGTATAAGAAATTAGAATAGAAGGAAATAAGCAATTAACTAATATAAGTATGAGTATAAATAGGATGAATTTAACTACAAAAAGGAAGAGATTAGAAACCAAATTTCAACTATATGTTCCAAGAAACACACTTCAAACATCCACATAAAAAAAAGTGGTTTGGACAAAATCTATTATTATGTTTTATCTGAGAAACAAAAAAACAATGGGAGCAATTATGATTTTATATAAGACAATAGCAAAAAATAGACTAAAAATAGTTAAAGAGGGAAACAATTTTGCTGAAAGATAAAATTGAGAATTGATTTTAATACCTATCATATACGATTGAATGGCATGCCTTCTTAAATACTTAAAGGAAAAAACAAAATGATTTGCTAGGAAGAATAGATACTAAAACTACAATAAAGAGACACCAACAATTTATCTTTATCAGCCTTAGAGAAATCTAATCAAAAAATAAATACGGAATTTAAGGACCTGAAGAGAATTTTACAAAAATTAGATTTGAGAGACCTATATAAACATTACTGGAAATACAAAGAGTGTATTTCTAAGCTGTATATGGTACCTTTACAAAAATTGATCATGTATTAGGACAGTAGTTCTCAAAAGGTGTGACCTTTAGGTATCTTTAGGATCATTTTAGGAGGTCTGTGAGTTCAAAATTTATTGATAATAACCTGAGAGTGTATCAGTTTCTAACATATTATATAGTAATACATATAACCTAAATAAACAATAGATCTTTGGAGATAAGAATTAAAAATTTTTAAATCCCTGAAGCCAAAAAGTATGAGAGCCACTGTTTTTAGATATTAGCAACTTCATAAGTAAATGTAGATAATCAGAAATATAATATACATTGTATACCTTTCTTTTTTTTTAATGCCAACGCAATTGGGTTTAAGTGACTTGCTTAGAGTCACACAGCTAGCAAGTGTTAAGTGTCTAAGACTGAATTTGAACTCAGGTCCTCCTGACTTCAGGGCCAATAACACTATCCAAGTTGATTTTTTTTTTTTTTTTTTTTGCTGAGGCAATTGGAGTTAAGTGACTTATCCAGGGTCACACAGCTAGGCAGTATTAAGTGTCTGAGGCCAGATTTGAACTCAGGTCCTGCTGATTTCAGGGTTGGCACTGTGCCATCTAGCTGCCCCTATCATATACATTTTTACTGCCACAATGAAACAAATATCATATTAAATGAAGGGCCCCTAAAATATAAAATTCAGTTGGAAACTGAATAATTTAATCGTAAAGAACTGGCATATCAAGGAATAAGCAATAGTAACAATAAATCACATCATAAAATATATAAAAAAACAGTAAAACAACATACCAAACTTTTTGAAATGCCTTGATGCTATTATTACAAAAAGAGAAAGAATAGATCATTGAATTCGAAATGAAACTAAAAATACAAGTAAAACAACAACAACAACAAAACTAAATAGGTAAAAACAAAATAAAATTACTGAAACTGGAAAAGATGATTACCTAAATTGAAAGAGAAATAAATGACTTAATAAGCAAAGCTAAAATCATTGAAAAAATTAAAATAATGAAACCATTATTAAAATAGATAAAACATTAATTCATTTGATAAAAAAGAAAGGAAAACTAAAAATGAAAAATAAGTTAGAATCAATGAAGAAGATATAAATGATATTCTTAGAAAGAAGTTTGTTCAAGAATATGCCAGTAAAACCAATACCTTAAAGGTAATAAAAATATTTGCAAAAATATAAATTTCATAAGTTAATAGAAAAGAAACAGTGAATTAAAAAATACCAAGGTTAGTGGAAAGAATTGAACAAGCCATTATTGAACGCTTGAATAGAAATACTCTAGGATCAGAGATTCAGAAGTTTTTCTATGAAATATTCAAAGAACAATTATTTCAAGTATTAATATAGCTTTTGCAAACTTGCAAAAAGAAGGGATCCTATAAAATTTCTTCTATAATACAGCTACTTTCTTGATAATTATACCAGGGAAAGTCAAAAAAGAAAAAGAAAATTAGGCCAACATCTATAATGAACATTGATGCAAAAATTTTTACTGAAATATTATCAAAGAGACTAAAACAATATCACAAATATTATACACTATACATTATTCTGATTGGAATAAAACAAGAAATGTAGTCTTGGTTTATTTAATATTAGTAAAATTATAACAAAAGTGACCAAATTAATAACAAAAACCATTAAAAATCATATGATTATTTCAATAAATATATAAGCCTTTCATAAAATAAGACACCCTTTTTTGATAAAGCACAGTGTAAATAGTCTTTTGTTTAAAATGACAAGCAGTATGTATCTTAAAACCAAGTGCTACCATTATATGTTATGTAGATAAACTAGAATTCTTCTGCACCAAAAATCAGAGGTGAAACAAGGTCTACCATCAACTCTTTTATTTGATATAACATTAGAAATGCTGTCTATAGCAATAAGACAAGACACAGGCAAAAAAGAAGAGAAGAGTAATCACATTTTGCAGATAACATAATGTACTTAAAGAATCTAAATAATCATCTAAAATTAATTGAAACAAATAATTTCAGCAAAATTCAAAAATATAAAAATAAATTCACACAAATCTTCAGAATTTTTATATAATAGCAATAAAATTCAGTAAAAAAAAAGAGAGCGAAAAAGAGAAATTCCAGTTAAAATTACTACAGGATATATAAGATATTTAGGAGTCTACCTACTAATTTATGCAAAAGAAATATATGAATCTATGAAAAGATGCTCTAAATCACTACTAATCAGAGAAATGAAAATTAAGACAACTCTGAGGTACCACTACACACCGGTCAGATTGGCTGAGATGATAGGAAAAGAAAATGATGAATGTTGGAGGGGATGTGGGAAAACTGGGACAATGATACATTATTAGTGGAACTGTGAACAGATCTAACCATTCTGGAGAGCAATTTGGAGCTATGCTCAAAGAGTTATCAAACTGTTCATACCTTTTGACCCAGCAAAGTTTCTACTGATGCATATATTAAATATCCACTTTTTCTCTGAGGTATTACACTCAGTTTTTTCTGGGTAGGTGATTCTTGGTTGTAAAGCTATTTCCTTTGCTTTCCACAATATCATGTTTCAAACCCTCTACTTCTTTAATGTGGAAGCCACTAGACTTATGTAATCCTGACTAGCATCATATTTGAATTGGTTGATTATTTTAAAATAGAATTTGTTTTTGTTTTTATATTACTGAGATTTCCCTCTGTCTATTTGCCTCTTTACTTCTCTGAAGTATTTCTGTAAAAAGAAAAATGATTTTTTTTTAATTGAAGAGGGAAGAGTAGGAAGGGAAAAAATGTTCAATTAAATAGTATATGTTATATATGTTAATCAATATTTCATAGGTTGTTTAAAATGGAGATAGACAGTGCAGTCCTCACAATCACTCTACACAAGCAGAATAGTATGGGAATTAGTTATACTCAATAGTCAGATGGCCTTCTTTGTGACAGGGAAAAGAGTCAGTCCACAATGGAATCTCTGGGTCAAAGGATAATAACAATTTAGTGACTTTGTTTTTTATGATCAATTCATGTAAATCTTTCCAAGACTTTCTAAAATCAGCTTATTCATCATTTTCATCATTTAGAACAACAAAAATAAAACAAAAATAAAACAATAAAAAGAAAAAGACTCTTCATGCACCACAACTTGTTCAGCCATTTCCCAATTGATGGAGATCTACTCATTTTCCAATTCTTTGCTACCACAAAAAGAACTGCTACAAACACTTTTGCACATGTGGGGCCTTTTCCCTCTTTTATGATTTCCTTAGGTAATGGCACTGCTGGGTCAAAGGATATGCACAGTCTGAATAGGAGAAAGTTAATGACCAAGGATAGTTTTCAGAGGATCACAGATGTTAAAATAGATGATTTTGATTACACAAAATTAAAAAGATTTTGCACAAGCAAATCCAATAAAGATTAAAAGTTAAATAATCAGCTGGCAGAAAAATCTTTGCAATAAGTTTCTCTGATTAAAGTCTTGTTTCTAAGATTCATGAGGGGGGCAATGAGTTGGCGCGTGGATAGAGCACCAGCCCTGAAGTCAGGAGGACCTGAGTTCAAATCTGGTTTCAAACACTTAACATTCCCTAGCTGTGTGACCCTGGGCAAGTCACTTAACCTCAATTGCCTCCGCAAAAAAGCAAAAAAGAAGATATATGAGGAACTATTTGAATTTATAAGAAAAGTGCCATTTCCCAGTTGATAAATATTTTAACAATATGAAGAAGCAGTTCCAAAGAAAAGCGATGCAAGGTACCTATAACCATGGGAAAAAATTCTCCAAATCACTACTAATTAGAAATATTCATATTAAAAAAATTCTGAGATTCCAAGTGAAGATCACAAAAAAAGATGAATGTTAGAAAGGATGTGGTAAAATAGGCACATTGGTCTTTTCTTAGTGGACTTGTGAAGGAGTAAAACTATTCTGGAAAGGAATTTCAAATTACACACAAAAAGTTAATAATATTGCATTCCTTTTGACCTAGTTATGTCACTGTTACACTAAACAAAAGTGATCAGATAAATAGGAAAATGCCTTGTAGCTATAACTCTTTGTAGAAACTAAATAGGTACCCATCATTTGAGGAATAGTTGAATAAGTTGTGATACATGAAAGTGACAGAATACTATTGTGCTACAATAAATAAGGAAATAAATGATTTCAAAGAAACATGGCATGTCTTATATGGAGAGATATAATGAAGTAAGCAAGATCAGAACAATTTCTTCTATAATAAAGGAAGATTTCATAAATTAATGAAGACTGATATGAGCAAAGCCAGAATAACCATAAATATAATAACAAATACAACAAATAAAATATAAATGCAAATAACTTTAAAAAGCTGTATGATTAGTGCAAGGGCCATCCAAGATTTTAAAGAATAAATCATGAAACATAGTACAAAACATATTGCTGAGAGAGAGGTGATATATTTAGAATGCAGAATGAGATACAGATGCTGTAAAAGAAATTGTCTTGCTTGACTATGTATATTTGTTCAAAGTAATTTTTTTCTTTACCTCTTCTTTTCTAAAGTGATAGACAATAGGAGGGAGAGAAAATAGACTTTTGTTCATTTTAAAGAAATAATTTTTTAAAATAGAGAAGTTGGTGGGTGCTGCAGATGGGGAATGGGATATGTACTTTCAGATTAAATAAAATTTTTAAATAAATCTCTAATAATGGATTTGATATCCAAGATAGATAACTATTAGAAATATATGACTAAAGGCTAATTTACAATAAAGAAGTAGTCACAGGATATGAATGAACTATTTTCAAAAGAAGAATTGCAAACCATTAACAATCATATAAAAGGATGTTCTAAATCACTAATAATAAGAAAAATGTACATTAAAACAACAATGGAACTTCACAAGCAGAAAACTGGCATAGATGATAAAAGATGGGAATAACTTGTGGGAAGACAGGACACAAATGCACTCTTTTTGGAGTTATCAATGAGCACAACTCTTCTGTAAACAATTTGAATGATTCAAATTATTCAAATAAACTGCATAAAATGTTTACATTTTAACTCAGAGATTTCCTTGCTAAACATATAAACCTAAGTAGTCAGTGACAAAAAGACACACATATATATGTATATATATGTATATATATGTATATATATATATAATATTTACAGCAACCCTTTTTTTGTAATAGCAAAGAGTGGGAGCAGAGGAGATTAAGGAAAAGGCCAAACAAATTATGAGACATAAATATAATGAAATATTGCTGTGCTATAATAAATGACAAGTATGAATAATAAAGAGAAAAAATGGAAAGTAGAGACTGAATCAGTGAGATAAGCAGAGATTGAACATGGCTACAAAGATATAAATGAAAAAAATGGTATCTGCAAAACAAATCTGAATGTTGTTAATTAATTTTTTTTGAAAAAACAAAGTTATTCCCAAAGTAGAAATCTGAGAAGGCTCTTCTTCCCACTAATTTACAGAATTTGTGGTCCATGAGTATAAATCAATATATGTAACATCATGCTTTTTCATTGTGTAGATCCATTTAATTGAACATTTTTTCCCCTTCCTACTCTTCCCTCTTCAATTAAAAAAAAATCATTTTTCTTTTTACAGAAATACTTCAGAGAAGTAAAGAGGCAAGCAGACAGAGGGAAATCTCAGTAATATAAAAACAAAAACAAATTCTATTTTAAAACAATCAGCCAATTCAAATATGATGCCATATTCAGGATTACACAAGTTTAGTGGCCTCCACATTAAGGAAGTAGAGGGCTTGAAACATGATATTTTGGAAAGCAAAGGAGATAGCTTTACAACCAAGAATCGCCTACCCAGAAAAAACTGAGTGTAATACCTCAGAGAAAAAAATGGATATTTAATAATGTGGATATTTAATGAATTGAGGACTTTCAAGTACTCTGAATAAAAACTGAATAGAACATCTGACATTCAAACAGAAGACTCAAGAGAAGCATACAAAAATAAACCTGAAAGGGTAATCATAAGGGACCCAATAAAGTTAAACTGCTTCTTTTTCCTTTATGGGAGAGGATACATGTAACTCCTAAGAACCTTACCATTAGTAGGGCAGCTAAGAGGAATTTATAAAAACAGAGGGCATGGAGGTGATTCACTTATGTTGGAATGATTTCCAAAAAAAAAAATAAGGGGTGAAAAATAAGGACCCACTGAGAGATGTGGAGAAAAAAGTAGAATGGGGAAATTATCCTCATATAAAAGAGGCATGCAAAAAAAGAGTTTTATAATAGAGAGAATGGGGGAAGATGGCAGGCAGTGCTTGAACCTAGCTCTCATCAGAATAGGTTCTAAGAAGGAAGAATATATATTCATCCATACATCCATATATACCTATATATGCATATATACATACACTCACTTGTGTATAGAAATGCAACTTACCCAATAGAGAAATAGGAGAGATGGGGGATAAGAGAAAGCAAGGAGATGCTAAAGGGAAGTACAGATTAGAAGAGGCAGTGATTAAAAGAAAAATAGGGTTAAGATAAAGGATTGGAGCAGAATATAATGTGCTTCAGCTGAAGTAAAAAAGGCAGAGGTAGCAATCATGATTTTAGGCAAGGCAAAAGAAAAAAGGGACCTAATTAAAAGATAATCAGAAAAACTACATTTTGCTAAAAGGTACCATAGACAATGAAGTAAGTAATATAAAAATTTTAGAGCAATTTTTTGCTAATAAAGGTGTCATTTCTCATAGATAGACAGATAGATATAGAGAGAGAATGAATAGAACTGATTCATATTTATAAAGATATCTGTTTTCCAATTGAAAAATGGCCAAAAGTTTTAAACAGATAGTTTTCAGAAGAAAAAATAAACGCTATCTATAGTCATAAAATGTTTGAAATCATTATTGATTAGAGAAATACAAATAAAAACAATTCTTAGGTATCACCTTTCAGAAATGACAAGAGTTGAAAATAAGGGAAATATAGGTACAGAAATAAATTGCTGATGGAACAGAGATGGTCCAAGTATTCTGTAGATGCTACTAATCATTTTAAGGAAAAGCCCATTTATTCCTATACTCTCTAGTGTTTTTAATAGGAATGGGTGTTGGATTTTATCGAATGCTTTTTCTGCAGCTATGGAGATAATCATAGGGTTTTTGTTAGTTTGGTTATTAATATAATTGATTATGCTGATAGTTTTTCTGATATTGAACCAGCCCTGCATTCCTGGTATAAATCCTACTTGGTCAAGATGTATTATCCTGGAGATAACTTTCTGTAATCTCATTGCTAAAATCTTATTTAAAATTTTTGCATCAATATTCATTAAGGAAATGGGTCTATAGTTTTCTTTCTCTGTTTTCACCCTACCTGGTTTAGCTATCAGCACCATATCTGTATCATAGAAGGAATTTGGTAGTATGCCTTCTGTCCCTATTTTTTCAAATAGTTTGTATAGTATTGGAATTAATTGTTCTTTGAATGTTTGGTAGAATTCACATGTAAAACCATTTTGGCCCTGGAGATTTTTTCTTAGGGAGTTTATTAATACCTTGTTCTATTTCTTTTTCTAAAATGGGGCTATTTAAATAATTTATTTCCTCTTCTGTTAACCTGGGCAATCAATATTTTTGTAGATATTCCTCCATTTCATTTAGATTATCAAATTTTTTGGCATAAAGTTGGGCAAAGAAACTCCTAATCAGTTGTTTTTCCTAGGAGATATTTCATATTTTCTTCTATTTTTTTCATTTTTTAAATTTTTGTTTGACTGATTCTTGAAGTCTTATTGAGTCATTTCAATTTGTTCAATTTTAATTTTTAAGGTATTATTTCCTTCAGCTATCTTTTTTAGCTCCTTTTGTAACTGGCCAATTGAATTTTTTGGTTCGTTGCATTCTTTTTCCATTTTGCCAATTTTGTTTTTCAGTGAATTGTTGTCTTTTTGCAAATCACTAATTTTGTTTTTCAGTGAATTGTTGTCTTTTTCCGATTCAGCAGACTTATTTTCCAGTTTTTCACATCTCTGTTGCAGGGCGATGTTTCCTTCTTGCACTGCTCTCAATTTATTTCCCCAATCTTCTTCTAGCTCACTTTTGAGATTGTTTATGCAATCTTCCAGGTAAGCCTTCTGAAAGGGAGACCAGCTTGAGTCCACCTTTGTGGCTTTATCTGGGATTTTTTTCAGAATCTCAGGATCTGGGGACTGCTCTAGTTTCTCTCCGTAAAAGCTGTCTAAGGTGAGAGCTCTCTTCTTCTTGCTCATGATTTTCAGCAGAGGTATCACCAGCAGGGAATTCTGCAGCAACAGCAGCAGCAGCAGCAGCAGAAGTGATTTCAATTTGCCCTGGGGCAATTTGCCGAATTGACTTCCAGTCTGGGGCTGATCTTGCTAGATCCACACTAGCACCACACTTTCAGCTGCTCTTAATCCACCCTTTATCAAAGGTAGACCTGCCAAAGCACCTGCCCACAAGCAGAGCAAAGTGGCCCAAGCATCTCCCAGGGACCTCCTGACAGCCTGGTCCTTCCCAGCCCTGGACTTGCACCCCGGCTGTGCACTGGCGTCTGAGTGCCAGGAGCTGCTCGATCCCCTGCCCGTCTAAAACTGACCTCACGAGTTCTTTCAAAGTAGGTATTTGATAGAAGTGCGTTGTAGTCCAAGTGTTTGGTGGCGCCCTCACTCCAGAACCAGTTCGGAGGCTCAATTTGTCTGGGTTTGAGGGAAGGTCTCAGGAGCTCACAGAGGACGCTGTCTGCAGTTCGCCATCTTGGCTCCGCCCCCTGGTCCAAGTATCCTGGAGAATGGTTTGGAACTATGGTGTAAGAAGTATAAAACTGCATACCCTTTGACCCAGCAATACCATTACTAAGTCTGTAGCCCAAAGGGATCAAAGAGAAATGAAAAGGATCTCTATATTTGAAAATATTTATAGAAGCTCTTTTTTGTGGTGCCAAAGAATTGGAAATCAAAGGGATGCCATCAATTGGGGAACGCCTGAAGAAGCTATAGCATATGATTGTGATGGATGATGAGAAATGGTGAGGTGGGTGGTTTCATGAAAATACCAAAACATAACATTGTCCGACTTTTACATACTAATGCAAAGTGAAGTGAAAAGAACTGGGAGATCATTATGAACATTAACAGCAATGTTGTAATGATGATCAACTGTGAAACACTTGGCTACTCTGATCAATACAATCCCAAAGATTCATGATGAAAAAATGCCATGAATCTCCAGAGAGAAAACTGATGATTCTGAGGGCAAATTGAAGTGAAATTTTCTCACCTTTTGTTTCTTGCTTTAAAAAAAAAGTGGAAATATCTCTTGCATGATTTCACATGTATAATTGATATCATATTGCTTGTCTTTTCAGTGTGTAGGAGGAAAGAAGGAAAAGAATATGAAACAGACTTTAAAAAGAAAAGAATGTTAAAAATTAATAAGTAATAAATTAAAAATAATAAAATAGTCATCCTTACTCATCCTACTTTAGCAAAGACATTTACTCCTTAACTCTCTTCCATTACCTGGGAGACATTTTCCCAAAAATATATACTATATTCAGGGAGAAAATAGAGAAAAATTTAAATTACGAAGGTACTGAGGCACATCTGTAAGAAATAAATGTAACCAAAGCATTTCATAACTGCAGGTACTTCAGAGTATCAATATACTTTCCCTCTCCAAAAATATTGAGCCTTTCTTGTCTTTTTATATTTCTGAATTACTGGACTTCAATGTCCCATGTCTGTTTGGATAATTTTGAAGAAATTTACTGCTGTGTAAGCATCTCAACTAAATGATTATTCTGCTAATAGAGTGGATTTGGTCATCATAAGGCACAGTATCTTAGTGGAGGAATCAGTTACCTGGACCCCACAGCTTCACATTCAGCTGCTGTCCATAGCTGAGGTTTTGCTTTGATTTTTCAAAAAGAGCAAAGATCCTTGGCTAAGAATCCTAGATCTTAGATCTGAGATTTGTTCAAGAGTATACTGAAGCAGGATCAAAACAGCTTCTAATAGTCATCCTTAAATTAACAGTGAGAATATTTACACCTTGGAAATGGACAAATATACAAAGGAAGGTTTGAGTCAGAGACTCAACATAGGAGAAAATGTTAATATTGCAGATTAAATTTAAAAAAGTGTTTTAGGCATTCTTCCCCAACCTGGAAATTATTATTTAAAACTTACTAGAACTCCACTGGCAATTTTTGAGGTGGGAGGGTGGAAATACAGGTACCGTCCTTTTAATGATAGGTTCAGAGCAGTTAAAAAATTCACCATATCTTTTATTGACCATGGAGCACATTTCCCCAGTCTTCATCTCATGAAGAGTAGGCAATCTATCTTACCTTTTTGCTCTTTTGCACATAACAAAAGGCACTACACAGGTAGAAAGATCATAGGATCATAAACTCAGAGCTGAGGAGATCTCAGAAGCCACATATTCTAATATCTTTTTTACAATTGAAGAAACTGAGGCCCAGGGAAGTTGTGACTTGTCCAAAGTCACACAAATAGGAAATGTCAGAGGGGAGATTTGAATCCAGCTCCTTGGAGTCAATATCCTTTTTACTATATGACTTTACCTTCAACAATTAAATTTTTTATGAATACACAAATGGAATATTTTTAAAATAATTTTTTAAAAAAATATTTGCATAAATTTGTAAAAATACAGTCTTTTTTATAGGTAATTGAATATCACTACTACTTAAATGGCGTCCTGACATCAGAGTGCTGGGTTTTGTTGTGAGGGAAATTTAACAAAAAGGCATACTGAGGCAATTTTCCATGCAAAAAAAAAGGTTTATTTATAAGATGTCTATTATTTGTCTATTACTAATTTTAATTTACCTATTAGTGTTATTAATAAGATGTTATTTATTTATAGTAAAGGTGTGTGGCCTGCCTCCATTTGTGCCAAAAGATCTGGAAGTGAAAGTTTTTTAATCTTAAGTGAGTCTTCCTTTTGACTGGCCTGACAATACTTGATTTGGATGTTTCCTGACAAAGGCAGTACAATCCCAATTGGTGAACATTTCATTGATGATGTGGCTTAATGTTCTCAGGTCTCCCTATTCATTATTGGATGTGGGAGGGGAGTGATTTCTGTTCATGGGGTAAAGAAAAGGGGGGGGATGGGAGAGAAGGGGATGGTTTAACCCAAGCTGGTTAAGGAGCTGATGTCCTGAGGGCTGGGAGAAATTGCAAATGCTTCAGAAGTGGGATCTACCAAAAATGAGAAAAAAAATAGATCACAGAGTAATATATAGTAACATTAGTTATTAAACAATACAGCATTATATTAATTTTCCTCAGTTTTAAATCAGAGTACTAGGGCTTAAATCCTAACTGCCTCTTCTTGTCTGTAAAATCTTGTTCAAGCTAATTAATCACTACTGCTTTGATTTCTTTATCAGTAAAAGTGGGTTAAGATTAGATATCCACCAAGGTCCTTTCTGGTCCTATACCTATAGTCCTGTGATGCTTTGCAGTATGGTTTCTTAGTAAAATTGTGAAAAGACTAATGAAACAAATGCATCAAACAATGCTATATAGTTTTTGCTGCAGAAAACCTGAAAATGCAACACTTTGGGTACTGTCTTCAAGGCTGCTTTGAATCATTAGCACATACACAAATCAAGTCCTATTCATCTTTTCTCATTGTCTGACTCTTCCCCTTTTCCCCTCATTTTTCTTTGGCTGCTAAATCAGTAAAGCAATCCATTTGCAAAGGGTTAAAAATGTTACAGGACTTTGCAAGAACCCGCTTTTCAAGGTATCCATGAAATGAAAGTGACTGACCCATTCTCTTCACATCCACTCAAAGTCAAGACAATTGCCTAACTGGGGAGTCCTTCCACATCCTCCAGGGTAGGCTGGCCAAGGAAATTAGAAAATTGTTGATAGATTAAGAAACTGTGTGACTGACGCCTACCATAAGAAAAGGAAAAAAACCGCTGGAAGCAAAAAAAAAAAGTTTGGTGTTAAACCAAGGTCAGAGTGAAAGGAAGAAGTAAAATATTAATATAGATCGGGGGAAAATCTGAATTGGTGCTCAGTACCTATAGTTCTGAAATACTGCAGAATCATTCATTTTGAAGAATAACCCTAGACTTACTTTGGAAGAAAGAAAGAATACTACAGCTTGTGATCAAACTGGGAGAGCATAATAGTAGAAAATGAAACACTGATGAGTTCAGAAAGGTTTCCGAGACAACCAACACCTACATAACATGGCAAATGACCTATAGCATTCTCCTTGGTGTCAGAGTAAATAATATTGCCTAAAGTGAAAAGGGGTATGGAAGGGGAAGATGCACTACAGACTAAAAACAATGAAAGTATCATGTATTTCCATAGTACTTTCTAAATGGATAAAGCGATTTCCTCTATGCATCTTTGTGAGGCTGGGAGTACAAGATTGATTATTCGTGCTTTTAGATATGAAAACTGAACATCATAGAATGTCCACATAATAATAAAAGAGTCAGAACTAGGATTAAGTCAAGTCTCTGACACCCAAGTCTGGTACTTTACAAGAACAAAGATTTAAAAGAATATAATTTCCATTAGTCTGAAATTTTGATTTTATTTCACTTATATTCATTTTATATGAATATATATTCACTATATCTATCTATCTATCTATCTATCTATCTATCTATCTATCTATCTATCTATCTAT